>WTXI01000189.1:0-72782 GCA_022376515.1 Lactifluus volemus
ACCCACTACTAATAGGGGCCAGACTCTCATATCAGTCCTGAAGTGTGTGGATGTTGTGTGGAGGCCCAAACTCACTGAGTTGGACAGTCCTGTAGAAGAAGGGCCATGGCCTGTAGACAGCAAAAAGAAAAAAGGGAAAGTGTTCCAAGAGGGTGAGAATCTGATTAGCTACAGTAAACACATTTAAAGCTGATGATAAAATCCAGATAAGATCAGATAAGTGATCGATAAGCGGTTTTTGGCATTACCACGATGAGAAAAGTTACGTGCTTTGGGGTAATATATGGTGCGCAAGCCTTATAGGTGTGCTAAACTGCGAAAGTGCTTGCTGCAATTTACATACGCATACGGTATGCATGCACCCTTTATGCCCATACGTGACGCGGCCAAGTGACGAACCGAAAAAAGGATTCAAAGTCACGATATTCGCTCTCTGATCAGCTACGAGAATCCACATGGAGTGTGAATGGGGGAACCAAGTCGGGCGTAGGGCCAAACTCAGCCTCACGAATAAACCGGGCAGAGGGGTTTAGACCGATGGTTGTGGGCACAAGGGTCGCCAAAACGATCCTGGCGAAACTCCATACGGATATGGATGGTTACACGCACGATTGGAACAACGAGAAATGCAAGAGCGAGCGAGACGTTGAGCCGGTTGTCAGCGATTCACTTGATATGGGTGCTCTGTACAAGCATGTACCGAGAGGCGGAGCCAGAAGCACCACGCCAGTGCGCAACGCTGACGAGATGTACAGTCAGTGTCCACACATAACCCTTGTCCCAGCCCCGACCGCCTCGCCCGCCTTTCAACAAGTTTCCGAGGCGAATACAAACATACCCTCCTCTCGCTTTTATGGCGATCTGGACATTTCATGGTTGGAGTAAGGTATGCCTCGGGGCCCCGAGGCTCGACCCAGGTGTAGATGCTCGAGCGAGCAATGAGTCGGGGTTTTGAACAAAGGCCATAGTAGAAATTCGGCCTCGATAGATGATGGAGGGTACGGAGCCAAAGGCTCTGTATGGTTAGAGTAGTTGATGCAAAGGGACTATCCTTGGTGGTAGACACCCCTACCCCTCTCGGGGATACATACCACTGTACCCCCCTCTGTACACCAAATAAATAAGCCTTTGCCTCTGGGCTCATTTTCCAACATCATCCTCTGTTCTGTATATACCTGTGTGTTGATTATGTCGGCCCAAATTCGGGGCTCTCAACTTTATTCAACTTTATCAAGAGCCTGATCTACATTCAGCTTCCGTTCCTATCATAGTTGTCGATCGATTACAACTATCGTACTCATACACAGAAGCGTACGTACAACTGTACTGACTTTACAAGACGTATCAGTTACCTGCCAGAGTTTTACCTTTCCCTCCACCAGGGTATAAGTCCATGTGTCATCGACTGGTTGGCAGTTTGTTACGGCACTGCCACAGAGGGCCAAGGTGCCCTGGAATGCTGTGCGATGGTGAATGATAGGAAAGAACTAAGGTACAGTTACACCCATTGGCAAAAAGTTCCTACAGTATTCTTTTTCTCAACTTTACACATACAAAAAAAACGACAACCAACCCAAACTATTGCGTACAACCACAAAAAGTCACTGTCCCAAAATAAGAGATAGAACAGAAGAATTGCTACAGAAAATGGGAATGGGATGGATGGATGGTCTCGACCGGGTCGCGCGCACAAACCCAGCTATGCGCAGGTTCGGGAGACATTAGACGTGAGGTATCTGTGTGAGGTGTGTACAATGTCGTTATGCTTGGTGATTCATATGAATGTGTGTATCCGGCGTGAAATCAATAGAGAAGTACCAGCCTCGATCAAGAGGGGGAACAAAAAAGGTGAGGAGAACCTGCACGTGCACAATCAAACGAAGAGCGTCTGTGTAAGTGTGTGAAGGGTGAGACGATCCAAGCAGTCAGTCCTTACCAACCTCGGATATAAAAAAGGTGATGTATAAAAAGAAGAGAAAAGATAGACGTGTGCAAATGATACGACAACCTACCACGCACTATCACTTGGTCGTGTTCCGCCGCCAGGGCAACCGGCTCTTCAAACTGAAAAGGCCAGATGAAACACTCAACGGCGACAGGGGCGCGCCGTCTTCGCGCACTTGAGGCTTGCCGGTCACGTTAGGCGTCCTGGCCATACTCTGCAACGGCGATGGAGGATACTCGACGCCATCCGGCACAGGCGCAGCCTGGTACCGGGGCGCACCGCGCGCATACGCGCGGGCGGTAGAGTGGTGCAACTCGTCCGTGCTCGAGCCGGGGCCATAAACGGGCGCGGGGACGAAACCGGGCGGAAGATCTGCAAGTTCGGGTAGCGGAGTCAGTGGATCTTCTTCCTCTTGCTCCCGTAGTTTGTTGCGCGAGACGAAGGTGTCCACCCTCGGTGTGGGCAGCGGGCGTGCGCCAATAGCGTGTTCGGGACTGAGCAAGCCCGGCTGGCCCTGTCTGACATTACCGGAGGAGGGAGGGGAATAGTCGGGTGACTGGGTAACGAAGGGGCATCAATGCGGGGGGCCGCGGTTAGGGGAGGACACGCACGGGAGGCTCGACGGAGATGCCGATGACACCGCTCGATTGCGTGCGCGAACGTTGCGGCCGGTTTCGCTCAGACACCGCTTGAAGAGGCGCGTCATCATCGTTTATTACTCGAAGCGGCGCCACGAACACGGGTGGTTGCGGCTGAGGTGGCGGGCCGATGAGCTGCTCTGCAGCCTGGGCGAGCGGTGCGGGCATAACAACGTTGCGTGGTCGGGGTGGAGCCCTGCGTGAAGGCTGTGTCTGCACGGTTCACCGTTATAAGCGAAGAGGCGGATACGGACGGACACTTGGCACTTACTCTGCTGTATGGACCGCGACTGCGCTGCAACGGCGGATCGGGGGCAATCGATTGGCGTGGAATGGGCACCGTCGGGGCGTCAACATACTCCAGCTCTTCTTCTTCTGCAGGCGTGGGACCGATGTTGTTAACTGGTACATCGACCGGGGCAAGGATATCAAACTCGGAGAGGTGCGTCGAAGCGCGGGAGTGATTAGACGCGATCTTGGCGATACGCTGTGGTGGCGCGTAGGGGCGCCCATGGCTGGCTGGACCAAGATCTGGGGGTGGAGGGGGTGGAAGGGGCGCATTGGCGTAGTCGCGGATTCGGATCGCGGGCCCAAGGTCGGGCGGGGGAGGTGTGACTGCATACGCATGGTCGCGGCTCCGAGAAGATTTAGGGGTTCGGGATCGCACAGGGGGTCCGAGATCGGGCGGAGGCGGTGTCACATAAACGTACCCTGGGCTGTGGGAATGGTCTGGGGGAGGAGGGACGACAGTAGGGCTGCCATCTTCTGGGGTCGAGGCAATGGCATACGGTCCCTCTGGGACGCGAACGAGCTCTGTCAATTCGTGGGGAGGGGGGAGGAAGATGGATAGGCGACCGTCGCCTGCGGCATCTTGCGCACGCGGAATCCAGTTATCTGGCGGGATCTGAACGGGAGTGTGGTGTACACGTGTGGGACTCGGTGATGTAGGTAAAGGTAGGGGGATAGATGACGCAGCAGAGGCGGGCACGGGGATGGGTTGAATGATCGAAGGCGTTGAATCGTCATGTGGTGTGTAAGGGCGTGAACGGGCAGGTTCAAGCGCGGGAGTACCCACGCGTGAGCGAGATCGTGATTGTTGGCGTGAACGTGAAGGTCGAGGAATGTCGTATTGTTGTTGTTGTACTAATTGTTCTTCGGGCGAACGGTTATGCCGTCGGCGAAGAGTGGCGTTGGAGAGATTATTAGACGGCTCTAGGCCGTGGTGGTAGGGTATGGACCGTATAGGCGCCTGTGCCAGCGGCGCAATGTCGGGGTTGAGTCGATTTGCATTTCTCGTTCTTGGATCGGGGTTGAACATGTGCGGGTGAGATGGAAGGGGGGAGAGAACGTACCCTGTGATAGGACGAGAGGGTGAATCGTCGTCTGGTGGTAAGTCGTCAGATGAGCTCTGCTCTAGCGGTTCTTGGTATCGTCTCGATCGTGAGCGGGGGTCATTCTCATCAGAGAGTCGAGTTCCGGCTTGGTTCTCTTTGTCCGCTTCTCTGCGGCCAAGGAGCATGCCTTGGCGCAAACCCTCGTGCCAGCCCTGCTCCTTCCCTTGTTCTCGTGCGGTTTCGATCGCTCGATCCTCCTGGAGTTTGCGTGTGACGGTACGTGCGCGTGCGGCGTCTTGCTCAGCATCATGCCTGCGGGATTCAAGACCATCGAGCATCTCCTGGGCACGAAATATCTCGCGCTGTGCCTGTTCGAGCTGTAGTTTGTACAAGGCGAGCTCTGAACGAGCAGCGGCAGCGTCTGCATCTGCCTGGGCGCGGGCATCAGTTGCGGCGCGGGCACGGACGAGACACTCTGTGGCACGATGTTCTGCATCAGTGGCACGTCGGGACTCTTCGTCAAGCTTTGCAAAAGTGAGCTTAAGAAGCTGATGGACTTGATTAGTATCACGCTCCTTACGAGCGAGAACGTGTGCTAAGACGCGACGGCTAGATGCATAGGAATGTGTACCCCTGTCATCAGAGGAAGGAGGAGAGGAGGACATGGTGGTTGAAGGAGAAAGGCCTCGTGTGAGGAGGGAGGTAAGGGGAGTGACTAGAAAAGGGCAAAACTAGTTTTCTTATCTCTTGGGTTGTTATCTCTTCTTTCTCCGTTCCGTTCAAAAAACAGAAAATGTCTCACGGTTCTTACTCTTCTTATTCTCAATCCATCATGACTGAAGATGAAGAGGATTGGGAAGATTATTGCAAAGGTGGTTATCATCCCGTTCAAATAGGTGACTCTTTCTCCGATGCTAGGTACACCGTCGTTCGTAAGCTCGGTTGGGGTCATTTCTCCACCGTTTGGCTCGCCAAGGATCAAAAGTCGGTCTTGTTCAACTTATTCACACCCCTCTCACTCTTTCCCCCCTTAGATTGAACCGTCATGTAGCTCTCAAAATCGTAAAATCTGCCCCTCGTTATACTGAGACCGCTCTCGACGAGATCAAACTTTTGCAGCGTCTCATCACTTCTACTACTCCTCCCATACCTCCTTCTCCATCCAACCCAAATCCAACTCCATCCCCTTCTCATACTCATCCTGGACGATCACACGTCGTTTCCTTCCTCGATCACTTTCGACATAAAGGTCCTCATGGTACACATGTCTGCATGGTCTTCGAAGTCCTCGGAGAAAACTTGCTAGGCCTCATCAAACGTCACCAACGCAAGGGCGTCCCCCAACATCTCGTCCGTCAGATCGCAAAGCAAATCCTCCTCGGTCTCGATTACATGCACCGCTGTTGTGGGGTCATTCACACCGGTGCGCACCACACCTACCCAAAATTCGTTTATCTTTCGGCTCAGTTCAAAGCACAGATCTCAAACCTGAGAATGTGCTCATATGCATCGATGATGTCGAATCTCTCATTCAGAACGAAGTCGCTTCTGCCTCAGCCAATGGCACCCCACCACCTACCAGGCTCGTCGGCGTCCCTCCATCCCGAGGGCGTGGAGGCAATCAGACTCCTCGCCCCGAATCCGTCTTCATCACAGGCTCACAACCTTTACCCTCTCCCTCCTCTTCCCATGGTGCCTCACCCATGCTCGACCGCTGGGCCTTTGGCATGAGCAAGATTGACGGTGGTGCAAGCGCCAGTGCAAGCGCTGCTGCCAGTGGTCCTGGATCCCTCACCAGTCCTCCCACAGGCCAAATTCGTGAGAGCAGCGCTGATGTCAAGATCCACGCCATCGAGATGGATCAAGCTTCGGAACGTATAGCCCAGCTCCTCCGCGAACCCAGTTTTGGCGAGAAAGACTCTCTCTCGAGTGGCCAAAAGCCTCCAGGTCCTTCCCTTCTCTCACAGCAGGCTCCCTCTCTTGGTCATCCTACGAGTGCACCATCCGTGCCCACCGACGGGAGCGACGAGACTTCTCTTGAATTCAGTACTGCTCCTTCTTCCTCGGGCACTGGCTCCTCTATGGCACTCGATCCGCAATCTGCCGGCCTCGAGGCCGTTGACCGGATCACGGTAAAAATTGCGGATCTTGGCAATGGTGAGGCGCCCATTTCCCGTAATTGTTTTATTTGTCCGTTGATGTTTGGCTGGATGGGGAAGCAACATGGGTCGACCACCACTTTACGGATGACATCCAAACGAGGCAGTATCGTTGCCCAGAGGTATTACTTGGCGCACGATGGGGTCCAAGTGCGGATATTTGGAGCGTAGCTAGTGTGGTAATCTTCCCTCTCGTTCCTTTTCAAGATTCCACATATGGTAACCCCATTGTTGCCAGTTATTCGAACTCCTCGCTGGCGGCGATTACCTCTTTGACCCGCAGGCGGGTTCACGGTACAGCAAGGACGAAGATCACATCGCGCAGATCATCGAACTTGTCGGCGAATTCCCACAGTCCCTTGCATTCTCCGGCAAATACAGCTCGCGGTTCTTCAACCGCAAGGGTACGCCCAATCTCCTTCTGAGTGCAAGGAAGAATACCAAACACCATCTTTCAGGAGAGCTGAGACACATCAACAAACTCCGGTATTGGCCCCTCGAAGATGTGCTGCACGACAAGTACGAGTTCACGCGGGAGACGGCCCAGACGATCGCCTCTTTCCTGAGCCCGATGCTGCGCCTCAATCCAGAAAAGCGCGCTGGCGCTGGCGAGCTCGTACACCATCGCTGGTTGGACGGGATCGTCGTCCAAGGTGAGATTGATATCATCCGGCGCGCGGAAGAGGAGGAAGCCCGTCGCCGCCTTCCACCATCCACTGCGCCCTCATTAGCCGATGTGGATGCGCTCAAGCCAGTGGACGACGATTCGCCCACGACCGATGACGAGCGACCGCCGACTGCTGGCCCTACTGTGAACGCCCCGACACTGCAGATGCCGCGCCCGACTTCTGCGACGGCCAAGGAAAACTTGAAGCAGCCGCAGCTAGAGTCAGGATCTCACAGTCGCAAACGCAGCTAGGCGTATCAATGTACCACCCTTTTTTTTGTATATACCTTGCTTTAATTCGAATCCGTGCAGGCATTCAAGGTGCTATTTGATGGGGCGAGGGGGCAATCTCCGATGACTACGTATTTTCTTTCTGTATTGTGATGTAGAAGTTTTTTTTTCCCCACTTCATTTTCTTGCGGAGCAGTGCATTAACAAACCTTCATCTTGTATATCACTATTGTGACCGAGAGTGGCTTCTTTTTTTTTTTTTCTTTCTAAATTCCACATTTATTTCACTCAAACGGCAGTAGCATTTTTTTGTCTTTACCCCCATTTAGTACATACCAAGCAAGCTATAGCCAGGGCTGCTAGGCCATGACGAGGTGTAAGAAAACTGCAATAGGAGAATGACAATGGCATGTGATTGCCTCATGACCAACCTCAGACTAGCGAGGTTCAAAAGTCAGCTTGGGCCTATGTGTCGAGTAACCATCCCCAGACCCTCGCGCGGCCAACCTTCAGCTGGTACTGATACCCTTACGCCACAAGAGTGACATCCTGTCTGCATGATCTACCTAAAAGCACATTCACGAGTGGTGATGCTGTCGAACAATCCGCTCGCGCGTTGCTTTTCTCTTGGACCGACACACCGTAAGCGATTCAGACTCCGCCGGGTCCGAGTTACTACGTTACAGTACAGTACACCACCCACACCCAAGCCACAAATGCTAGCAGCGCCCTCTCTGAATATGATCCTCTTTTTTACAACTTGCGCCGCTCTTTGTCTGCTTTAGAATCTTGTCGTCGGTTGAACGAACGTTCTGCGTCGTGGTGGCGTTGTTCATGGACAGACCGGGATTCTCGGCCACATTACCGCTCGCCACTGTGGCGAGCGTGCGCAGATACCTGGGAGTGGCACGTCGTCCTTCATCCTCCAGTGTCTTGCGTGCTATGGCCATGAAGATAGCTCCGACCACACTTTTTCTGTTCAGTCCTCAAATAGATTGTGGCTTTCCGCAATGTTTCTATAACTATCAACACACCCCCTCCCCCCTCGGCGTGTTTGTTTCCCTTCTCGTTCTACCTCCCGCGTTTTCCATTTAGCATGAATTACATCGTGGCTGCTCGGCATCGTCATCCTATCGCCGCTGCCCTCGTCGTGAGGAGTTTTCATCCCTTTTCGGTTCAGAGTTTGAGCTGACACCACCCACGGTTAGGACAGCGCTTTCACCTTCTGCGCTAATCGCCCGCTGCTCGTTGTCCACTTCCTCATCTTGTCATTGCAAGCTCTCTTTCTGTTCACAGTCCCTCTCTGCTTCCTCGCGTACCACAGCCACATTTACATGCAGACGACATTCATTCCGTCTCGGTCTATTCCTGTTCCCCTCCCCTTGGTTCCCCGCCGGTCTGCGGACACTACGTTGGTCTCCCCCAATGAGCGCGAGTGCGACGTCGATCCTCACACTCGGTCTTTAATGACTCGTTCCGCATACAAATTTCGTATTCCTCGGTCGGTACCATACTACCGCCCGCTGTGCCCCCAAAGTCCGTTGCTCTATGACGGCGAGTGGGAGTACCGTGTTGAGGGCCTCATCGGCTCGGGCACGTTTGGACGCGTCGCGCTCGCCACCGTCATGGATACATCGCCTCCCGTGCGCGTCGCGATCAAGGTGTTCAGCAAGGAGAGGCTCCGCAGAGGACTTACACCGCCTGGGATGTTAGAGAACGAGCAGGGGATCTTGCTCGAGAACGCGAAATATAAAACCAGGTGGCTCGTGCAATTGATAAGTGCGTTCACGGATCCCTGGAATTACTACTTGGTCATGGTAAGACGCGTTTGCCCCTGTGCGTGTCTCTGCATCCATTCAACTCCTCTCGTTGCGCAGGATTACTACCCAAACACCCTTGCGGGCGTAATGTTTAGCTATGGAAACTGGCTTCCGGATAACATCCTCCGTCGTTGGGTTGAGGAGCTCGTAGGTCCCCCACCAACCCTAGCTACCTCCGATCTGATTGCGAACGTCACAATTTAAAATAGGCTATCGCCATGTCGGAACTCTACGGCCAGGGCATCGTTCACTGTGACCTGAAGCCAGGAAACATTCTCGTCACGGCAGACGGCCATCTTGCGATTGCCGATTTTGGGATGTCCGTATCCACGGATGAACGCAAGCCTCTTGATCAATGCGTCTTCTTTGCCTACGGCGGAACATACGCATATCAGGCCCCCGAACTTCTTATCGCACACGACAAGGCAGAAATTACATGTGCGGTGGATATGTGGTCATTTGGGACCATCATTTACGAGATGTACACAGGAAAGGTGCGTCCGTGGGGCCAGTTTTTCGTCAGGTGGCTGACGTGAGGCGTGTTCATTTAGCGACTGTTCTCGGTAGATCCCAGTGTCGTAAGGAACGAGGTTTGGTGCTGGGATATACCCAAAATCGTCCGCGAGAATATCGATGACGAGCTGGCGCAGGAGTTGGTTATCAAGGTCTGTGTGACTTCTCCATGCTCGTGCGAATGGCGGATCCTTGACCATTCATTTCTAGTTACTCGATGTAGACGAACGCACTCGTTTAAAAATGAGTGGATTGATGAAGCTACCGTACTTTGCCAAGACGTGAGTTTTTCATACGGCCTTTCCTCTAGCGATGATTGGTCTCAACAGTTTCTATTTTCTAGGAACGTGCTAGAGATATTCAGAAAGACAAGCTTTGGTGAGTGCCCCTGACATTGATCACTCAAAGTCGCATCGCTGATTGGCTTGCAGTCAAGATAGAGGCCTCTGAGCCGAGTTCTTTATCTTGGAGAGATGCACTCAAGTTTCACAGGCCCACTGCTGTGGGACTGGTGGGTAGTCGGAACTACAGCTATTCGCATTAAATCACATCAAATTCACAAACGCCTCGAATTTACCGAGTGTCGTTATTCTTGTTGATCAAGAATTCTATACTCACCCGTTGGGCTTATGTTCTGTTTAATAAAAGGACAACATATTTATTTATTTTGTGACGGACTGTCTGTCGTTCTTGTTCATAGCTTTCTTGTCGTTCACATTCAAATTCATACATTTTCAGTTGTAATTTTTACTTTCTGACACCACATTATATCTATATACAGCACCATTTATCGATGCGATCTGATAGATGCGAACAACGTTACTAGCAACAATCCCGCGCTAGTGTCAACGTAGGTCCCTACTCGTGCTACTGTGCTGGCCAGTTGATAACGAGTGACACCGCAACCAGGGTCAGAATCTGGAAATTTCAACATTTAGGCTCTATCCATCAAGGACGACTATCATATCATGATGATCAATGTCTGCCGCCTTCCATCTTCTTGAGCCATTAAATGCTGTGTTTATTGTGCCAGTGGTAGTAGTAACCCGTGATAACCAGGGGCCACTGCACAGTGGCAGTGGGCGCACGGCGCACTGATGCAAAATTCCTTCCCATCGAACTCCAACTTCCGAAAATTTTTTTGGGGGGGGGATCAGGAGACAGGCACTTATTACCAGGGACAGCCACATTATTAAAAAAGCAACAGCCACTTTGTATAGCCCCGGGCCGGCACTTCGCCACTTGTGCTGATAAGCACATATATATCATACGTCACGTGGGGACGCCAGAAAGAAGAAGTGGTGATGTTGGGGTCCAAAGATGTTTTTCACTCTGGGAGAGGGCCTGCAAGTGGGGCTCGACTATGTTGTTGAAACAATGAGTTTTTTGTGTGCTCGAATAGTAGCAGAGAAGTGCCGCGAAACGGAGCTCGGACAACCACATCCGAGTGCTGGTACGTGTTACGTCCCCTCATCCACCGGGCCGGGCCGAATCTTCAACGCCAGAAGAAAAAAAGCTCTACAGTACTGTACTTGTCTTCTTAGTGCGGACCGGTCGTCTGAGTCCTACTGGGGTGGTTATTTTTATGTTCGCGTTCCGTCCCAAGTCCGGGATCTCACGCTGTCGTCAGTTTCGTAGATTATAGATTATTGGCGACGCATGTTTCGTGATTACTGTTGCGCTCCTTTCACACAGGTCCACTAGTAGCGATCCATAGAGCACCTTTTTCAGGCTCTCACTAGATCTCACTCCTCATCTCTTATGCTTGCGTCGGCCCCGTTGCAGTCAAAAGTAAAACATTTGGCGGGGTGAGTGCTTCGATCTTCAGCACATGCCACGTCAGTCAGAGTCAAATGGGAACGGTATGATACATCTAAAGACTTTGATGTACACTACAGTAAATGACGTTTCTTCGGCCGTAATACTCCGTGTGCTCACTACTGACTATTTGCAGAACAAGAGCACTGAAACCATCCGCATACGGTCAAGTACGTGTAGCCTTTCACTGGCACATCTTCCTAGTTCTGTCATCTTTGACCCTGCACAACGCTTACGCATCGTCCGGAGCTAGCGTTGTTTCAAGTTCATAGGCGCACGTCACTTGCGATTTGCGTTCTTCCCCACAGGTACAGTAGGTTTTCCCTCGGATCAACTTCCGTTTTTCGCTAATGGGCACGACTTGTTACGTCTTCAATGGGCGCTGTACAACCTCGACCCTGAGATGTTTGTCCCCAAGGCTCTCAGGCTCCCATTTGGTATCACAACGCCTTAGTTCAGCCATGTGGGCTTCTTCGATATCGCCGCGACAGTCTTGAAGCCTGGCCCAGGGGTTGTGTAGAACGGCCCCGGGACAACGATCGAGGCCGCCAGCAAGCCCAATATCAGCTTCTTTGACTCACTCTTGTATTCTACTTGCGCGAGTGTCTTGCTTACAATACGAACGATGCTTGTCCCAATATAGGGTGCCGGGAGCCTGGCCAAAGTCTATTTTCATTCTCTGGCCTGTCCGTCATTGATTTCCTGGCCCCGGTATACCTAACTGTCAGCTCACTGTCGTTGAGAATTCTGTGGTTACGCCCTCTCATCAGCGCAAATTATTATAGTCAAAGGGTTACACCACATCAGGGCGCGAATAATGCACGAGGCCACTACGTGGAACGATATGGATATGTGGTGTGTCCCTTGCTCCATGGCCCGAGACGGATTGCCGTATGCAACTGTGCCATCCTTTCGGCTCACTGTATCTCCATACGATCTCGTGATACAGTTAATTATGGCTGTGCTTTGTTGCATTACGACACCGCATCCATCTAGTGAACTGATGTGGCTCGTTGCGGACCCTCATTCAGTCGTCGACTACAAGCCTACAGCAAAACATCGCGCAGTAGCATACTAGCACGCATGAGCCCCACACTGTCTATAGTGACACGCTACCAAGAAATATAGGCCATCTCCAGACAAGGAAAGCCATACTTGGAACATCTGGGTGCAGGCACTGGCACTCCGAGGCTCGCCGAGTCGCCCATAGTAGTAGTCTCAAGATACAGCTTCGAATTCGAATGGTACGAAGGGTCTTTCGCTCGGACCTCGCGGAACTCCAAGGCGACCTCATGGCTAAGATGCGGTGCCATCATGGATACCCCTTTATCCCGGACAAAGTTGGTGTTAGGCTACGTTCTTTGAACGGGCGCTTACAGTGCGTCTCGCCCCTGGACCAAAACTGTTGAAAACTTCAATTCCAGGCACTCTTGTCTAGGAAGATTGGCGAACACGGCCGTTCGTAGCCTGGGCTTACCATCTCAATCTAGGATTGACTCGGCGATCTATGGGCAGAATTGCCCCGGACTTGCACCGGACTTTGTACGTGTTTATCACGTGCCACGTTGCGCTGTGCTGGCACTGTAACTCGATGGCACCCCAATGACACGATCCGGCCAGTGCTTTGAATCGATTCGACAGCCTATCGATCTCACCAAGCCCGATGCCGTGTCGATGCGCCTTTAATGAGCGGTGTATTTACTTGGTGCCCAAAGAGCCAGAGGTGGCATGTAAGGTATGTTGCCTCTAAAGGTGCTGGCCACCCCGTATTTAAACGACAAAATGAATACCAACTTACACAATTTTCTTACTCTTAGCCGTAATTATGGGTTCCCCGGGTCAGCCGCTTTGCAACCATTCTTCGAGTAAGTGTGATGCTCTTCTGATTTATGACCAATACGACTGATCTTCTTCCCAGACCGGAGACGTCACGGTGGTGAGAGGAAAGACCCAAAAACGACTCTTGCTGGCCATGTGAGGCCTAGCATTGCAACGACAGAACCCGCAATTGCACCAACGGTGGCGAGAGAAGCTCAAAGTGGTCATCCACCGTTCGTGACACGATCTACGGCCCCGCCAACCAGACCAAACCATGTGAGCGTGCATGCAGACTCACGGCCCTCGCCGTGTTATACGGACGCCACAGGTGAGATCTACACCGACAAATTCTCATGTGAGAAAAAGCTAACGACGGAAATTGACCGTAGCTGTGGTATACCTTCGAGCTGGGGTTGTGTGCCTGGATACTTGCGTAGTAATTATAAAACCTTAGATGGTGTACTAAATATTCCCGTTCCATGTCCTTCAAGTTTGGCATATGGCATCTCTTCGTGATAGTGCTTCAGGGATAGAATGGGGGTTTCATTGCCGAATCACCGTCAAAGGGAAGTGAGACGTGTGAGTATACAGATACCGTGCAAAGAATACAGTCCATTTCTCGGAGTTCGTCCAAGTCAATCAGCGATGCATCGCCCAAATACGTCTTGAATTTTTCTGTGGAGAGAATGTCAGGGTTTTACTCATTCAACACTTCTTGCGGCGCATTTGGCCTCGTTGAGTATTGTGATGATGCATTCAAAACTCGAGGAGTCCAAATCCAGGATTTACTAGAGGTGATCCAAAAGAATTTCATGAAGAACGCGACTTTACGCAGCCACGGCCTGTGGAATGGGGGTGGTGCCATCGAGGAAGGTATTTTGGAGCCGGGTGTCACGGATCAACCTATCAACGCTCCTCCATTAAAGTTTTCATGGGCTTCCGCAGGAGAAGATCCGGAAAGGTTCATAAACTGTATTCTCGTTTACCCGTCTCTATACTGGATTTCTGGGGGGTTGTCAAGGCACTTGGATTCACGGGTTCCTTTCAAATGTGTGGCTCTTCAAGGAGATCGAAGACAACCGATGATCAGAAAATGAGTAGTACGTGCCCCAAAACTTACAGCTCCGTTAGAGGGCCTCTATGAATTCATCGTTTTTTTTTGGCTTGAGACGGGCAGGCAGTTATCCCTTTTGTTAAATATGGAACATCGGAAGGTTCGATTTTTGAGTTTTGCCGGTGGTCATGATGACCACCCTCAAGTGATGCGGCGCTTAGACGGTCGCCATGTTGCGTCATTGACGGATCTAATCTGCGAATAAAGATAGCTCGTTTCAGTTTTTAAAGAATTTTGGGCGTAGATCCGGCCAAACGTGATCCCATCAAACATATTTAGCGGCAATATGCCCTCATCTCATTCTTGGGTTTCCTTTTATCTTTCTAGAATAAATCATGTATGATTGAATCAATGAAATGCCCCGCTAAAGTGAACTCAAGGCCGCTGTGCTAGAACATGTGTACCCAATGCTGAGGCCGCGTGATGTCCATAGGACTAGGCGATCCCCCACGAACGGGCGGCCAGCCCCTGAAGAAGGGGCCAGAATCAAGGAAGGTTCATCAGGTGAGGTGACATGGAACGGTACTCGTTCGGAGAAAATACACTTCGAAATGGAATGACGTCACCTTGTAAGCGCCGACAAACTCGGAATATTGAAACCGACGGGTGACTATGACTATAGTTGCATTAAAGAGAAGAGCAGGAGATAAAAAATCGATGTACAGCAAAGGAAGAATAAACCGAGAGTTAAAAACAGATCTTGTAAAGTGGTGCATGAGAAGATGTCGTGCTGTTTTGTACAACAATAAACCAACAAGGAGTGGGAAACAACGATCGAGCGAGAGCTTTGATTGGTTGGGAAGGATGCGGTAGTCTAATGCAGGAGTTTTCGTGTAGAGTAGTGGAGACGGTATGCAATACAAGAGCAAGTTAAGAAAAGTGATGGTGGGGGCAGGGGGGGATTATGGAAGCCTAGACGAGTCGTTATGATGTACAGCAGGCACCTGTCCTGGAAAGATATTCTCATGCTTACACCGCCATTCATCCTCACGCCACTTCCTCGTCAACGTCATCTGCGAGGGTGCATACTGACAGCCTGCTGGGCTGATAGCCGGCACGCAAAAATGATCCCCGGCGTGAGCAGCGCATGGGGCGCGCGCGGCCTCCACGACTGAGCAGCAAGTTGGCCACCATCTTTGCCTGGTACTCTCTCTGCGAGCGGGGGACTCGTGCAGGGGCGAGAGAAATGACAAGAGGTGGTGTATGAGGAATGGGTTTTGGCTCGTATGTATGGCCTGATGCTACGAGGAGTGCCGGTCGCGGACGTGGAGAGGAGGGTTCTACCAAGGGTGGACTCTGACGACGGAGGAGTGGGTTCTCAGACGCCGGCTGGGATGGGTGATAAGAAATTGCGTTTCGCCTTGGGAATGAATTACGCCGTGGAAAGAACGGTGGGGCGCCGGGCGCGCTTCCGACATTAGGCGCGCATGCTGTTGACGAGGAAACAGAAAGAGCGCGGGGGGCAAAGAAAGGAAGGTTTGCTGCTCTACGTGAATTTGGAGGAAGTTCAGAGTAGAGTGAGTGAATGCGGGGGAGAACGACGGGAGATTGAGTCGTCAGCATGGTCGAATGGATATAAATGGCACTTTGAAGAGAATTGGGTTGATAAGTTACTTGCACGATGAAAGAGTTGGTGGCTTGCGGGATAAAGTAGTAGAGCGGACAGAGGGGAGAGGGTGTATATAGGGTGAAAGCAAGGGGAGAAGCAGGGCTGGACGGAGCCCTTGTCGGTTAGCTGTTGAAATAAGTATTGGGTTAAGAAAAAGGGGTATTATTTACCTCTACTATGATCTCGATCGCGGGTCATGCAAAGCCCGCGAGGGGCGAGAGCGAGGCTGTGTCATCCGCGGATACACGTGGTCTCGTCCCTTTACCCTTTTTAAGCCCAACGCTGCACTGCCTACCGAGTCTAGGACAAAAGCACACCACGCGATTCATCGCTCGGTTACCATCCACTCATCATTCTTCCGTTGCTTGCGTTTGTATTCCGAGTCGTGCACAATGAACTCCTCACATTTCGCAAGCATCGCATCCCATTGCGTTTTCGTTTTCTTTTTTCTTCGTTCGGTTGTTCCCGAGGTCTATGTCCTCTGTTGCCTGATTCGGAGTCCCATCTTCGGGACCGTGAGCCATCGCTTTCAGCCACCGTTGCTCCGCCTTTCGCACAGCACTGTGTGCATCGGACAACATCTGGCGCTCCCTCTGCTCAAGTTTGGCACTGTCATTTCCCCACTCTTAGTTTGAGTATAACGCTTTAGTTGTTTTCGGGGGTTCTTCTCAGCTTGGGTAGCGCAGCCACCGTTACAGGATTTGTTATATACCTCGACTTCCTTCTTCACGCGTAGACCCCACACGTGTTCAGCGTCAAACTTACGGTATCGTAACTGTGTCGCCAGGTGCCGTCACGTCCCTCCAACCAATCCGCTGCATCCTTTTGTTCCTCTGCCGGCATTGCCATTGCCATTGCTTACGAGATCGAAACCCTTCTCCGCCGACAATGGTGGGCCATAACCCTGTGTTGTATTCTCTATTTCCTCTTTTGGTTTTACAGACGTCCTCGCCGTGAGGACGTCTGACCTCACGCGTTTTCGCCATCTCACCCCCCTAGGAAGCCTAATCGTGTATCTTCACCCCTTCTGACGTGCCTCTGGAAGTCCTTTACTCGTTCGTTTCCCCTACATCAGCTGATTAGGCTTCAGACCCTCCGTCCTAACAACAAATATTACACTTCAGGCCGGTTTGTGGACTTGTTCGTGTAAGTCTTGATGTTCTCGATCTTCATGTGTCAGACATCTCGACGATTGAATATCGAAAATCACATGCTTCTTTGCACTTTCAAGGTTTGCTTCTCACGCCATTAAGAAAGAGAAATATATCTTCCCGACTCACATTCGAGCCTATCGTTGTGCTCTGGGGTTTATCATACCCCTATTTTCAATCTCAAGTAGAATTACCCCCTTCTTGGACACCTCGGAGGGTGTTTCACCGTTTTTTCATATTCCGGAGTTTCATCTTCCGGGGTTCGAGGTGTCATGTCTTGTGCTCAACTTGAGCCTCGAATTAGTCCGAGGGCTGGAAGATTCCATTGTTTGGGGCGAAAGGAAACCCGAGCGTCGACTCGGACTGCCTCGTTCAACGTTCAAGGAGTCCTTATCGTTACCGACATTGCCAATTAGGTCACCAGTGGTGATACTTCGATCTCCAACATTGCGATCACCGCGACTCGGGCTTGTTACTGCGGCGACGAGGCTGGGCTTACGCCGACAGCCATACAGTAACTATGCTTGCATGTCCAGAACACTACGGCTCCGGTCGCACATGCAACGCAAGCGTCAAATGGCGCTACTGTATCTAAAAGATCGCCGATGATCTCTCCCATGTTTTGTCTTAGTCACAAGCTCTTGATGGCTGTGATCTGCTATCTGTCGTTTCCAACAACTCTTGATACGATTTGCAAGCGAGCCGACAAACCTGTGATGATTCTCCCCCACTACTCTCAGCCTCAACCAAGTTACGCAGGGAAAGGAAAGGGTATTGACGCCATTTTTATGTTTATGTCCAACCGTTTTTGTTTTTTTCTCACGGAGCGCCGATTTCAATTTCCTCGAACGAAGGACGGCGATATCTCAGGATCTCAAGCATCAAGCACAGCATCCGGCAACTTCGCACCATCGCTCGAGCTATTCTCACACCCCAGTATACTACGCGAGCCTTTAGTGGCCTCCTCTGGTTGTGGAACATTTTTCTCAGACCCGGATTCTGTACGTCTGCATATGATAAAATTTCACAATTTCAACAACACCGGCTTCGGCATGAAGCTACTTCCTTGTCTTTTTCCTGAGCCAGTAGGATCCGGCCCCCATCCGGAACTTGCTGCCATCGACTACCCGCGGCATGTGATCGGTGTGATCGATGTGGCCCTTACTTAACAAATTTGGTCATTTAGCCCGACGGAGGTAACTTAGCTGGAACTCCGAAATTGTTGCTGTGAGGTTAGCAACTGCGCAAGGAAGCTTTTTCCCTTTCTTCCTAATTTTCCCGGAATAAGATACCGTCGTAGTTACACCAAAAATCTAGCGTTGTGTCAGTGTATGTATTGATTAGAATGTAACAAGTTAACACTGGGCGTGGCGGGCTACCGGCTGCCCATATGACCCAGGTAAATAAACCTATTCTATGGACGATCGCGGCTGATTTTATTGATGGATTCCTCCGGCTCCGGTCTGGAGTTTTTCCTGTCATCGTTTGAAATTCGGCTGTTTTGCTTGTCAGCGCACGCTCGTCACTTGGAAAAACGCAAGCGCAACAACAGTTTATTCAAGTTACATTTCACTTTTGTCGATTTCTCAAACGGCTTAAACAATTCTATTCTCGCCCCGCTGACGTCACCAAGCCCTCATACTTCCCCCCGAGCTCCCATGATCAGTGAGATGGCTTGTGCTCTCAGGGGGGGGCTTGCTAGCAGAATCCGGTGCTAGTGGCTAGAATTGGCAGTGCGGTATTCCATTCTCGTTTCTTTTTTTCTTTTCACAGAAAGGCCTGTATGCTTTCTTTATTACTGTGCCGAGAGTAGGTACCGTGTGTGTTATCCCCTAGTAGGTCTCTCCACCGGATAAGTCCAAAAGGCCACTGCCTTCCTTTTCCATCCGTTCAGGCTGTTGACGGGGGAAAAGTTTCATCATCAGCTTTGTGCCACCTCGACATGGGCTCGAGAACAATTTGATCGCGACCATCCCTGCTACCACCACCACCACCACGGCACGACAGCTACGGCCGTGATAACGACAATAACCTCTCCAACTAAGGGGGAAAGCGCCCACGCTTTTTATGAGTTAATAGAGGTTGGGCGGAGGGCTTTGAATTGATGCGAAAGTACATATGCGGGTTGAACTCTCTCATACTCGAAAGGAACTCCACGCCTGAATTTTTGTTAGTGTCTCACTTAGCCGTAGGTGGGAGGTCCACTTCATATAAGTGACAAATCCATCTACGTCCCTGCTTGGAGACCGACTCATTTCCCTTGGTCAAACTTGTCGGTAACATATCCATCCCCTTGAGTGGACGGGGCCACATGCCAAGTTCGAAGTACCACCCAGGTTACGTTATGCCCCATCCATGTCATATATCTTAGTCATGTAAACCCAGAGTGCCTTTCTCAGAAAATTCTGTTCTTTTTTTTTTTTGGAGAGGTGTAGCTAGTCTGCAATCGACAATCGAGTATGCCCAAAAGCGCGTTGAATTTGCGTGTATACCACGGGCCTGTGTCCTGAGGTATAGCGAGCACTCTGTCTCCAGTAGCTTGAAAACGGAAGGTTTGAAATCTCGAGCAAAGTGGAGAATTGAAACAGAGAAGGAGAACGTGACCTCCGAGTCGCGCCTAGGGCTGACGGTCACGGTTATGACTGAATTACTCGCGAGATAATCACCGCATTCGAATCGGAAGTCGATCTAGGTTGTCAAGTTTGGTGTCAAATTACGAGAGTTGGTGATGTTCGTTGGAGTAGCGGGGGCGGGATGACAGGCGTGGGAAGCGTAACAGGCATGTACAGCACAGACAACGCGACTTCATCCCTAACCACGATTTCCTCGGGGCAGCGCCCGACCCTCCACCGTGTTAACGAAATTCGCATTAATGGTCACGTTTCTAGATGATCCAGAGTGGACGATGTAGCCTCAACTGTAGGGCGCTACGTTGATGTCGGGATTATAATAACGGGCACTTCGGCTGGATCCGACTCGGAGAAAGAATGCTGACCAAGATTGCCATCCCTACAAGCCTACAATGAAGTGTCATCGAAGACACTACTAGTACTGCTACTTCGAGTAACAGACCCTTCTCAAGGTCTCGACACGAGGGGCGGGAGTTCGAATTTGATACCCTACATGTCTAATACCCAAGTATATTTATAGGAGTTTGCTTCATGTCCCTCTTGACTGCGATATTCCTGGCTTGTACCACCGGGCCATGTCCTCTTTTTCGGTGTTGTCCATCGATCTGAACGAGGTTTCTATATCCTCAATTCCTCAATTACGACAGGCCATGAAAGATAATCCGATACTCTCCATTGGCCTCATTGTTGGTCTTGTGCTATTTTACACAGCTCGCTACATCGCGAGCCCATATCGCAAGCTTCCTCCAGGGCCCTCCGGTTATCCGATCATAGGAAATCTCCTCGAGTTAAAGTCTGCCCAGTGGCTCAAGTACTCGGAATGGAAAAAAAAATACGGTCAGTCCCTCCCATGTATCGGTGATCTCTAGGCCACACTTCTGAAACCTATCGAACCAGGCGATCTCATTTACCTCAATGCAGCTGGCCAGCCAATGGTCGTGATCAACTCTCAAAAGATCGCCGCAGACCTGCTAGATAGACGCGCAGCAATATATTCGGATAGGCCTCCTCTCATTGTCGCATCCGAGATCATGTGTGGAGGTCTCCTCTTCTCATTATCCCGCTATGGCGATGTGTAAGTGTTTCCTACCATCCGGAACGATGCATAAACTAAAGTGAAAGGAAAATAAGTTGGCGTCGAATGCGCAAGGCTTCGAATGAATGGTTTTCGAAAGAATCCGTCAAACAGTTCCACGAGACACAGATGACAGAGGCTGTCATTCTTGTCTCTGACTCGCTCGCTAAGCCGGCTCGACTGGAACAGAATTTTCGCCGATCTTCAGCGTCAATGGTTCTATCTGTGATTTATGGCCAGCCACCAATCAAATCAGAGGACAACCATATTGTTGACTTGGTCGACGATCTCGTTCGCCGACTTACTCGCGCTGCTTATCCAGGAGCCTACTTAGTCGAAGTTTTCCCCTGGATGCGATATATTCCTAGCAGGTAAGTATCGCCAATCTATTGCATCGAGGTCTATCTCAGACTGATGTAACTGACAAATCAGGCTGGCGAAGTGGAAGCGAAATGCCGAGACCGGGCACAAGAAAGACTCGGAAATGTTGGAGGGCCTTATTGAACCAGCAAATATCAACGTTGTATGAACGTTCCCCTCGTATTTGTTATGCATCATACATACAACTTATTTCCCACAGGCAAAAGGAAATGACGATGAAAGTCTAAGCGCGCAATTGATTCGTAATGTCGAGAAGAATAAGCTATCATCTAAAGAGCGCTCGTGGCTCGCGGGTACTATGTAGTAAGTGTTATCATATAGTCGTAGACGGAAATGAACGCCCTACATCCCAGTATTGCCGGTTCCGACAGTACATCGACATTAATGTCTTGGTGGACACTCGCAATGTTGGAATATCCTGAGACCCAGGCTCGCGCACAAGCAGAACTCGACGACATTGTCGGACGTGATCGCCTTCCAACATTTGCAGACTATCCACACTTGCCTTACATTCGTGCTATGGTCAAAGAGACCCTGCGCTGGTCCTCAATCAGTCCTCTGGCCGTGCCCCATCGATCCACTGAGGATGACTGGTACGAAGGCATGTTCATTCCGAAAGGCACCATCTGTGTTCCGAATGTATGGCACATGAATCACGACCCCGAGATCTATGGCGAGGATGCAGCGCAATTCAACCCGGCGCGATATCTTGATGCCAATGGAGATGTTGTTCCTGGGCCGTCTGACACCAAAGATGAAGGCCATTTCACGTATGGATTTGGGCGTAGGATATGCCTCGGTCGTCATGTAGCAAACAATTCGGCGTTCATCGACATTGCGATGATGTTATGGGCAAGCAAGATCTCGCGGAAGAAAGATGAGTCTGGCCAGTTGCTTCCGTTAGATGGCAAGTTTGTCGAACAAGGAATTCTATTGTAAGGATTGTAACCACCTGTTGATAGGCGGGATGCTGACATGGGTGACTGATATAGACACCCTGCTCCTTTCGAATGCGAGATAACGCCTCGTTTCCCGGAGGTTCCTGCCCTCTTGGCACGAGAACGGGAGCTGCGCGAGTCGTGACCACAGATACTGTAAGGTCAGTGAGCGCCGTCCTTGAAACCACCTTCCTTTACTTCCTTCGGCCCTTTCCCTTTCATCGTTTCACCGTTATCTTTGGTGCTCTCCAACAGCCCTAGACTACCGGTGCTCCACCAAGCAGTGCCTTCTACCCTTCCTTGTACTCCTCAACGTCGTCTCGGCAACGACCACCTTCAACTCCTCTGTCCAGTTATGGTGTTGTGGTACACTTATAATCCTATTTCGCATCTCATCCCCTTTCGTTCCAACGTCTTCTGCAACATCGCCCCTTGTCTCCCCTGATTTCAACCTGTTTGCCATGTCTCTTACTGTGTACTACTTCAGTTTGTGACTTAGTCCTTTCCCCTGTTTCAAGAGAATGCGACGCAGAGGGTGTTCTTTTTTGGTAAATGTGTCAAGAAATTTTAAGGAAGAGAAAAAGCCACTTCGAGTGGTAGAACTCTGACGTCTCATTAAAAGCGCCCTTCGGATGAAGCGCTCCCTGATCGTGAGAGAATCGGATTCACCGGAAGAGAATCCAGGTCGTGTTCTCATTTGGACGGGTTGCCAGTGAATGATCTCGGAGTAACGGTCATGAGCAACGGAGGATTTATAGCAGCTAGGTTGAAAAAAAAATGGGACACGCTCAAGCCAGACGGTGACGCCATATGCGCCAGATGTAAGGCGGGTATACTACTCATTAGATCATCAATGAAAGTCATAACGGCCAGGAACAGGATCAAGTTGTGCGCAAACACGAGGCTGTGAAGTTGTCACATAGGAAGCGTTCACATCGTTACGTAGTATGCTCTCAGACCCTAAAATAAAGCTTCGACAGTAAAAAATTGTTTATCGTTGAATCGGTGGCCTCGCTATGCACGAGCCTTGGTCCGTAGCAAGCAAGTTCTGTTCTGCATGAGCCTGGCGTGCGTCGAAAGCCTACCATGCTAGTTCAAGCTGCCTGCAGCGGATGATGATGGAAAACACTTATTTGTGAATGTGCCAGCCTACAGGCAGTAGGCAGGGAATGCTGAGCGAACACACAGGCGGGCCTGTGTCCTGAGGTATATCGAGCACTCACCTAGCCATCGTGATTGATGTGCTGCCGGTACCAATGTACTAGATGGATTAGAAATTCATTATTTACACTGTGAGTGAGCATACGACAGCACGTACTACGTACTGCTTGCAGGCCATGAGTGCCCTCTCAACGAAGAATCGATATCATAACACGTAAACGAGACAAATACAGCAATTATTCTGGATAACTGAAGCAGCACAAATGAGATGGGCCTCGAAAGTGTGAAGAGGCTCGACCATCAGATCTTGCTTAGACGTGACCCTGGATCGTTCTAGACATCCACTACGAGTGCTCTGCAAGCCACTGAGATGTGCTGAGGACAGCTTCTATCGTTTGTGTCCCGTATGACAGTTTAACGGAGCCTTTCGTTGTCGCCTGCAGCCCGCATCTTGGGTCAACTGTATTTTTCATCTGATGCATTGCATTGAATCCAAAGGTATCCCAGGAGAATGAAAAGGGGGGGACCGCTGAACGCGATATCAGATGTGACAATGTTAACTTGGGACTATCCTGAGTAAATCGAGGTAGAGGTTCACGGTATTTTGAGAAACTGGTGATACAGTATTGGGTACTGTATAAAATGTTGCACACGAGACAAAGACCGACACAAATCAAACTCGGAAGGCATTCTGATCCCGCACTGTCTCCAGTAGCTTGAAAACAGAGGGTTTGATATCGAGCAAGGTGGAAGGTTGAAACAGAGAAGACCAGTGTTGTCAAGTTTGATGTCAAATTACGAGAGTAACGATATTCGCATTATTCTAGATGATGGCAATGTAACCCCAACTGTCGCTACGTTGATGTCGGGATAGTTATAACGGGCACTTCGGCTGGATCCGAGAAAGAATTACTGACCAAGATTGCAATCCCCATCAAGCTTACAATGAAGTCAATGAAGAATCATCGGGGGCAGTACTAGTACGGCTACTTCGAGTAGCGGACCCTTCTCAAGGTCTCGACATGAGGGATGGGAGCTCAAATTTGATACGCTACATGTCTAGTCCAATCCAAGTAGTATAAAATTACAGGAAATCCTAATACTCCCACGGGCGTGAACCCACCTTGCGAGCATCGTTGCTAGTGTTATAGACCAAAGTAGTGAAGCGCGGCAGAGCCTTGTCCAAATATGGACGTCACTGCGCCCGGGCCAGTGGCGCTCAAGTGGCAGTCCCACAACTAGTACAGTAGCTCTAGTCATCTGCCTGTCACGGCAGCCTGTGAGATTCCGTATTCAGAGACGAAAAAAACAGGACCTTGTATCCAAGTATATTTATAGGAGTTCGCTGCATGTTCCTCTCGGCTGCGATATCCCTGGCTTGTACCACCGGGCCATGTCCTCTTTTTCTCTGTTGTCCATCGATCTGAACGAGGTTTCTATATCCTCAATTCCTCAATTACGACAGGCCATGAAAGATAATGCAATACTCTCCATTGGCCTCATTGTTGGCCTTGTGCTATTTTACACAGCTCGCTACATCTCGAGCCCATATCGCAAGCTTCCTCCAGGGCCCTCCGGTTATCCGATCATAGGAAATCTCCTCGAGTTAAAGTCTGCCCAGTGGCTCAAGTATTCAGAATGGAAAAAGAAATACGGTCAGTCCCTCCCATGTATCAGTGATCTCTAGACCACGCTTCTGAAACCTACCGAACCAGGCGATCTCATCTATCTCAATGTAGCTGGCCAGCCAATGGTCGTGATCAACTCTCAAAAGATCGCCGCAGACTTGCTAGATAGACGTGCAGCAATATATTCAGATAGGCCTCCTCTTATTGTCGCATCCGAGATCATGTGTGGAGGTCTCCTCTTCTCATTATCCCGCTATGGCGATGTGTAAGTGTTTCATATCATCCGAATCGACGCATAAGCTAAAGTGAAAGAAAAATGAGTTGGCGCCGAATGCGCAAGGCTTCGAATGAATGGTTTTCGAAAGAATCCGTCAAACAGTTCCACGAGATACAGATGACAGAGGCTGTCATTCTTGCCTCTGACTCGCTCGCCAAGCCGGCTCGACTGGAACAGAATTATCGCCGATCTTCAGCGTCAATGGTTCTATCTGTGATCTATGGCCAGCCACCAATCAAATCAGAGGACAACCATATTGTTGACTCGGACTTGATCGACAATTTCCTTTACCGACTTACTCGCGCTGCATATCCAGGAGCCTACTTAGTCGAAGTTTTCCCCTGGATGCGATATATTCCTAGCAGGTAGGTATCGCCAATTCATTGCATCGAGGTCTATCTCAGACTGATGTAACTGACAAATCAGGCTGGCGAAGTGGAAGCGAAATGCTGAGACCGGGCACAAGAAAGACTCGGAAATGTTGGAAAGCCTTATTGAACCAGCAAAGATCAACGTTGTATGAATGTTCCCCTCGTATTTGTTATGCATCATACATACAACTTATTTCCCACAGGCAAAAGGAAATGACGATGAAAGTCTAAGCGCGCAATTGATTCGTAATACCGAGAAGAATAAGTTATCATCTAAAGAATGCTCGTGGCTTGCAGGTACTATATAGTAAGTGTTATCATATGGTCGTAGACGGAAATGAACGCCCTACATGCCAGTGCTGCCGGTGCCGACAGTAATGCGACATTGATGTCTTGGTGGACACTCGCAATGTTGGAATATCCTGAGACCCAGGCTCGCGCACAAGCAGAACTCGACGACATTGTCGGACGTGATCGTCTTCCAACATTTGCAGACTATCCACACTTGCCTTACATTCGTGCTATGGTCAAAGAGACCCTGCGCTGGGCCTCAATCGGTCCTCTGTCCGTGCCCCATAGATCCACTGAGGATGACTGGTACGAAGGCATGTTCATTCCGAAAGGCACCATCTGCGTCCCGAATGTATGGCATATGAATCGCGACCCAGAGGTATATGGCGAGGACGCGGCGCAATTCAACCCGGCGCGATATCTTGATGCCAATGGAGATGTTGTTTCTGGACCGTCTGACACCAAAGAGGAAGGCCATTTTACTTATGGATTTGGGCGTAGGATATGCCTCGGTCGTCATGTAGCAAATAACTCGACGTTCATCGACATTGCGATGATGTTATGGGCAAGCAAGATCTCGCGGAAGAAAGATGAGTCTGGCCGGTTGCTTCCATTGGATGTGGGCAAGTTTGTCGAACAAGGACTTCTATTGTAAGGATTATAACCACCTGTTGATAGGCGGGATGCTGACATGGGTGACTGATATAGGCACCCTGCTCCTTTCGAATGCGAGATAACGCCTCGTTTCCCGGAGGTTCCTGCCCTCCTGGCACGAGAACAGGAGCTGCGGGAGTCGTGACCACAGATACTGTAAGGTCAACGTGAGCGCCGTCCTTGGAACTATCTGCCTTTACTTCCTTCCGCCTTTTCCCTTTTCCTCGTTTCACCATTATCTTTGGTGCTCTCCAACAACCCTAGACTACCGGTGCTCCACCAAACAGTGCCTTCTACCCTTCCTTTACTCCGCAACGTCTTCCGGCCACGACCACCTTCAACTCCTCGGTCCAGTTATGGTGCTGTGGTACACTCCTTCGTACCGGTTTTGCCTCTCCTCACAGCTCCAATACACGGTTACTTGTCTCGTTTGTTTTGCGTTCCTTATAACCCTATTTTGCCTCTTTCGTTCCAACGTCTTCCCCTCTTGTCTCCCTTGATCTCAACATGTCTCGTACTGTGTATTATTTCAGTTGGTGACTTGGTCCTTTCCTCTGTTTCGAGAGGCAGAGGGAGCCTTGAAAATGTGCCATGCAAACAAAAGAAATCTTAAGGAAGAGTAAAAGCCGCTTCGAGTGGCAGAACTCTGACGTTCATTAAAAGCGCCCTTCGGACGAACGAAGAGCGCTAAATTATGCTCCCTGGTCGTGAGAGAATCGGATTCATCGGAAGAGAATCCAGGCCGTGTTCTCATTTGACGGACGGACTCACCTATACTATATGTAATGGCCGATACGGTGCCAGTGAATGATTTCAGAGTCGCAGTCATGAGCAACGGAGGATTTGTAGCAGCTAGGTCAAAAAAATGGGACACGCTCAAGCCAGAGGATGACGTCATATGCGCCTTATGTAATGAAGGCGGGTATACTACTCAGTAGATCATCAATGGAAGTTACAACGGCCAGGAACAGGATCAAGTTGTGCGCAAGCACGAGGCTGGAAGCTGTCATGTAGTACAGAAGCATTCACTTCGTTACTTAGTATGCTTTCCGACCTAAAATAAAAGCCTCGACAGTAAAAATTCGTTTACGCTGAATCGGTGGCCCCGCTATGCATGTCCGTAGGCAGCTCTGCGCATGGCTGGTCGTCGAAATCTCACCATACTAGTTCAAGTTGTCTGCAGCAGGTGATGATGGAAAACACTCATCTGTGAATGTGCAAGCCTACAGGCAGCAGGCAGGGAATGCTAAGCAATGTGGACGTTCATTTCATCTTTATTACAAGGTCAGCGACTCGGACAGAGATCGCACTTCAGCGTTGTTCGCTCATACAGCAAAGATAGTTCCATCAATCCAGAGTCCGTTAACAATTCTTTAAAATAACCGTCACAGCCCTCGCAGCTCCCGCTCTCGTGCCAGGAGAGCAGAAGCCTCCGGGAAACGAGGCGTTATCTCGCATTCGAAGGGAGCCGGGCATCTGTATCAGTCACTCCGCCTATCAACAGGTGGTTACAGTCCTTACAATAGGATTCCATATTCGACGAACTTGCCCACATCCAATGGAAGCAACCGGCCAGACTCATCTTTCTTCCGCTCGATCTTGCTTGCCCATAACATCATCGCAATGTCGATGAACGCCGAATTGTTTGCTACGTGACGACCGAGGCATATCCTACGCCCAAATCCATACGTGAAATGGCCTTCATCTTTTGTGTCAGACGGTCCAGGAACAACATCTCCATTGGCATCGAGATATCGAGCCGGGTTGAATTGCGCTGCATCCTCGCCATAGATCTCGGGGTCGTGGTTCATGTGCCATACATTCGGAAGGCAAATGGTGCCTTTCGGAATGAACATGCCTTCGTACCAGTCATCCTCAGTGGATCGATGGGGCACCCCCAGAGGGCGATTGAGGCCAGCGCAGGATCTCTTTGACCATAGCACGAATGTAAGGCAAGTGTGGATAGTCTGAAAATGTTGGAAGGCGATCACGCCCGACAACGTCGTCGAGTTCTGCTTGTGCGCGAGCCTGGGTCTCAGGATATTCCATCATTGCGAGTGTCCACCAAGACATTAATGTCGAAGTAGTGTCGGCACCGGCGACACTGACGAGTAAACGTAAGATTCATCTCCGCTCACGACCATATGGTGACACTTACTACATAGTACCTGCAAGCCACGAGCGTTCTTTAGATGATAGCTTATTTTCTCGGCATTACGAGTCAATTGCGCGCTTAGACTTTCATCATCATTTCCCTTTGCCTGTGGGACATAATTGTATGTATGGTGATGCGTAATCCATAAGAGGGGAACACTCTTACAACGTTGATCTTCGCTGGCTCGATAAGGCCTTCGAACATCTCAGAGTCTTTCTTGTGCCCGGTCTCAGCATTTCGCTTCCACTTTGCCAGCCTCGTTGATATCAGATAAACGTCAGTGAAATACGTGGGCAATACTTACATGCTAGGAATATATTGCATCCAGGGAAAAACTTCGACTAAATGGGCGCCTGGATAAGCGGCACGAGCAAGACGATGACCAAAATCGTCGATCAAGTCAACGATACGGTTTTCCTCTGATTTGATTGGGGGTTGGCCATAAATCACAGATAGAACCATGGACGCTGAAGATCGGCGATAATTCTGTTCCAGTCGAGCCGGCTTGGCGAGCGAATCAGAGACAAGAATGACGGCCTCTGTCATCTGTGTCTCATGGAACTGTTTGACAGATTCTTTCGAAAACCATTCATTCGAAGCCTTGCGCATTCGGCGCCAACTTATTTTCCTTTCACTTTAGCTTCTTCATCGATCTGGACGGTAGGAGGCACTCACACATCGCCGTACCGGGAGAATGGAAAGAGGAGACCTCCACACATGATCTCGGATGCGACAATGAGAGGGGCCTATCTGAATATATTGCTGCGCGTCTATCTAGCAAGTCTGCGGCGATCTTTTGAGAGTTGATCACGACCATTGGCTGGCCGCTACATTGAGGTAGATGAGATCGCCTGGTCCGGTAGGATTCAGAAGTGACTCGAGACCACTGAGGAAGGAACTGACCGTATTTCTTTCGCCATTCTGAGTACTTGAGCCACTGAGCGGATTTCAACTCGAGCAGATTTCCTATGATCGGATAACCGGGGGGACCTGGAGGAAGCTTGCGATATGGGCTCGCGATGTAGCGAGCTGTATAGAATATGATGAGGCCGATGATGAGGCCAACGAAGAGTATTGTATTATCTTGCATCGCCTTTCGTAGCTGAAGAATAAATGACTTAGAAACCCCGTGAAAGCCGAGGAACAGAGCGGAGAAAGAGGACATGGCCTTGAGCTACAACGAACCAAGAAACTGGTGGGCAGAAAGAGTACCTATGATCGGCCGATGACGATGTATTTATATGCAGTGAGGGTTCGCTGATCCGGAAGCCGGGTCTGAAAAGTCACCGAGAAGCAATTCTTTCTGGTAGATGATCATGCCACCGTGAAGCGAAAAATACGACGTGGAATAGGGGGTAGAGGACAGGCGACGAGGAGGGCGAAGCGAGCGAGCATGTAGTTAGACGCTGACACGTACTTGACACGGAACCACGACTCAAGTGGCAGAACACGCCCCTGCAACGTGGACCCCAAGCCCTGAAGCGAACTTCATTTCCATCCGAAGAGAATGTTGGGCTATCACATGTTGTGATGTATAATTCTGAAAGTCGTCTCATCAATGACAAATATACTGAACGCGTTCAGAAGAATTCAAGTCGCGGATCCGATTTGCAATCACGAGACAAAGAAAGTCAAGACGGCGGATAAAGGGTTCTGCTGGCAGCTCAAAGTTTGCTGAGGGATTACGATAATGCGGGGGAGAAGGCTGGCGGCCGAGGATGGCGCCCAGCGTGGAAGAGGACCCTAGGACGGGATTGCCAACGCCCGCGGCACCCCTGACCCTGAGAACCCACCAGCCGTGGACAACGATCGCCCCTCGTCGGGGCGATCGCCTACTACGATTTTCAGTTTCGCACCAGAACCCTTTCTACTTAGTGTATTTAGTTCACTTGAGCACATGGCACTACAGTCCCCCTATGCGATCAGACCCCCTTTCGGATCACGCCGAATTTCTTGCCCATTTCTCACTCAACCACGACAAAATTCAGCCTACAGTACCATGTGTTACCGTATTCCATAAAAGAAATTGCAGGGTGTGGGGACCCTGGGGCCGGATCGAGGTTTCAAGGCCAGCTACGTGGCTGTTCTTACACTACCAAACATTGGCCTACTATGATCTGGATCCGAGAGAATGACTCACTAGGCTCAGAAGATTCAATCGTCAGGTGGGAGTTGTACCAGGAGATGAATCATATTCTCTGACCACGGCCCGTTCAACGAAATTCGGTCGGCTGGGTCAAGGAACTGAGCGGTCTTGTCCTTATCCTCGTCCTCGGGAAGTTGGTACCGGAGTTTAACGCTTGTGAGGAAGTCTGTGAGAATGACCTCCTTAATTGAACGTGGTTTGTGCAGTTTCCAAACAGAAAGTTCATAGAAATCGATGCCAGCAAGGTAGCGCAACCGTGCTTTGATATTGACTGTGAAGCTTTCCACATGGTCCTCCGGAGATACCATTACCGAGAAGGAATTTCCAAGACGATGTTCTGGTGATCAATAAGAAGGCACCACACTCGAATACTCATCTGTTCGTGTCCGGACATGGTGGTGGTAAAAGAGGAAAACGTTCAACTTCACCCAAGGGGGTGTCGGGATGGTAATTTCAGACCGGGGGTCGGATTTGTCATTAAGGGAAAATAGGCCCCCTCCTCCTTCCAAATGCGGTAGGTAAGTCTCACAGTATATTGTCACTCTACTGTGCAAACTTTTGATTACAATATAGTGTCAATACAACTCAAATTGAGGTACTTGTAGTCTGAGAAAGTAAGGCCCGGGGTTCGTTCACCAAGGGAGTGCCGGAGTGGCACATAGACTGTCCACAGGCCGGCCTCGCCCAGCCCGAGCTGACTTGCACATGGTAGACGGGTGGTAGAGGGGGCGGCAGCAGACATGCACAATGGTGGTGTGGTGGTGTCGGGAACAGTGTTGGGACATCAGTGGCTGCATCGGGACCAGGCAAGCATTGGTTTCATATCAGTCTTTGGCAGTGCTTACTTTTAGTTTACTTGCATCTTTTAGATAGATACCATCGTTTTTGCCCCTGGGCCCCCTCCTGCTCGTTTAAGTCTCTCGCGCCCTCCGTCGCCGCTCGTTATTCTTTGTTTTTGCGCTCTAACGTTATCGTGATGGCGTTAGTACCTGAATAGGATATGGCGCGTGGCACTGGTGAGGCGCTCCCAGCCATGCCAGCACGGTCGAATATGTCAACACAACTTCTCGCGAACACCGAGCTAGCCGCACACGAGACTTGTGAGAGCTCTCACGATGACATCCCTGAAGTCGGTGGTGCTAAATCCTACCTCCTCGAACAAGGAAACGATATTGTAGCAACCTGAACGCCTATCCTGTATATGCCTGTGGAGCTGAACAGAGGGTGGACGATCCTTGGTGACTCAGAAAGAAGTACTAAAAAACACACGAGGCGATCCGGTCTTGTTAGCTTTCCAGTGGGCTAAGTGACCATTACTGACGAGACCGAGTATGCCAGACCCGAGGGTACCTGACATGTAGCGAGTTGCGGGAGAGATTTTTGTGGAGATAAATGTGTGTCTCTGAAAGACATTTGAGGTATTGTACGCCAGATTCACGTGTTCACAGATCCGGGATAACTTGAAGTACGCGAGTAAGAGAAAAATAGAGAAGACATGGCCATAAGATAGAGATACGAGGTCGAAATTCGGGAGTAACAAAAGACAGAGGGTGTGTTTCCTGTTGAACATCTCTAGCGTCTGGGACTTGAAAGCGGTCATGTGACTGGGTTCAAATCGGATTGTGAAAAGTGAATGGTCTATTTAAACTCCGTACAGAAGCCACCTGTCCAAGATCACCTTACTATATCCGGATATTATTTCCGAGTGCAGAGCGGAGCGCTTTCATTTTGATGTCAAGTAAACTCATTCACTCCAATATGGTCAAACACCATATAGCTGGGAATACCGACCTGGCAATCAGCTTACGTCTTCACACTCATTGGATATGTATTTATATCCGGGATTGTGATGGGAACCGGACACTTTCTCCCCGACATGCCTAGTACACCCTCCCCACAGGTTGTACGTGCCTAAACCATACACCTAGCGCACTATGGTACTGAATTTATCTTAACAAGATCCGTCACATTCCATTCCTGTTGGATCGTTTGTCAAACCTTCCCTCAGTCGCAGCTTCCTAAAGCCATTGAGCTTGATCCTGACTCTTACGCATTTCGCGATAGGTGTCATATGGTACCTATTCGTAAGTCGGCTTCGTGTCGTTTGAAGTGAGCTCACCTCACGTCCTTGTTGCAGACGTCTCCTATGAGGATCTTCCTCCTTATCTACGAGCGGAAAATTCGAGCCCGATTCCCCAAGTTGCCTTCCATCCAAAAATTACTGTTTTTGGTTTCAAACTTTCTCAATGCGCTGGCAATCAATGTTAAGCCGCATGTGCCCGACCCGACGATAACCTCCCTCGATAGACCCGGATTTGGATGCTATTAAAAGGGGAAATCTTGAAATGTGGGGTTTTGATGATCGGGCGCTGGAAACTTGAAGCTTGAAGCTAGAAGGCTTAGCTGCTGATTAACGATTGCCGATAATGCCTTGAGCTGATTTCTATGACTGTACTGACATACCTCTTATAGATTTCCGGTGTGGCTTGTGGGTTAGTAGCTGATGAAATTGAATCGTTTAAAAAGTCGTTTGTCACGATAAACATGAACCAGGTGTACCGTTACCTGCGGTTAGCGCGCCCTTATCGATGCCTTATCGCGCGCATATCTTTCCCCTCCAGAAAACGAACTCAGAAAGTAACGAAGTAATAGTACAATAGCAGGTTAAGCGTTCATTTGGCCGTTCTTCCTTGCGCTTCTTACTGTTCGTACTACACACATGACGGAGTCTAGGGGCTCCGTATATGCGGATACCTACGCATAACTGGGAATACCGACTTGGCAATCAGCTTACGCCTTCACACTCACCAAATATGTACTCTATTTATATCCGGGATTGTGATGGGAACCGGACACCCTTTCCCAGACATGTCCCTGAGACTCATCCTCCTAATCCCATTAAGCCGGGTCCTGACTTATACGAGGTTCGGATAAGCATTATATGGTTCCTATTTGTAAGTCAGCTTCCCTGTCGCGAAGTGAGCTCACCTCACGCTCTTGTTGCAGACGTATCCTTTGAGGGCTTTCCTCCACTTCTACGAGCAGAAAATTCGACTCCAGTTCCCCCAGTTGCCTTCCATCCAAAGGTTCTGCTTAGGGTTCAATGTATCTCAACACGCTGATAGCCATTGTGTGCTGTGCCGCAAGGTGGCCAAGACACGGCGAATCTCCCTTCGCTATACGTGGATATAGATGCTATTAAAGCAGGGACATCTTGAAATGTGGGGTTTTGATGAGTCGGGCGCTGGAAAGGGCTCAGCTACTGATTGCCGATATTGGCTTTGAGCCGAGTTTCTATGACTGTACAGACTGTCCTATAATTATCATCCTACTGTGCCGATTATCGTGCGCGGATTGGTGGGTTAGTAACTTGATGAAATTGAATCCTCTAAAACGGCGTTTGTCAGCCTCGAGCTGCTGGATGAGGATGAGGATGAGTGCTTTCGTACTACAGCCAAAGCATTCTAGACATTTTCCCTGCATCAAGTCACTATACTGTAAATTGCTGAGCCTTCCTTCGGTTCTTCCACGCTGTCACATGCGGCAAATTCGGCTCACGTGAACCGAAGCGACAGGTTTTCGGAATGCACCGCCGTGATGATTCCGAGCCAGACACGGAGGCACAGTACTGTACAGGTATCCTTCAGCCCCACTCTCACCCTCACACTGGCCGAGCAGCCTCGACAGAGCCATGCGGACCCATATTTCTGTGATATTACCAGGGCCGCAGTCAAGACGCAAGACATGCAGCCAGAAGACAGGACTAACTTACTCGGAGATCTGGTAATGATCTGGTTCATGATCTAAGGCTGTCGCAGCCCCCGCTTTGATAACCGTTGCTTCAGGGATGATTTGTTTTGCCTTGCGACATACTGTAGTCTATCTCACCATTCTCATTCGCGATCTTTGCCAGTGGAACTGATGCGCCGTGTGACGGAATCTTTCCTGGGATGCAGAGCAATAAAACCGTACAGAGTGACAGATATCTATGGCTGTTTTGAATCCTGTGGGTCCCATGTCCCTGACTCTTGGAGCGCGGAGTAGCAAAGCATCCTATGTGTAGGTGCTCTCTAGACCTACCAACGGACAGTAGTACTACTAAAACCTAGTTGCACATCCTGAATACCCTTTGTTTGATAAGCTGTGTGGGTTGGCAAAATACAGTGCTTCAGCGCTATTCTAATTTGACCTTATCGCGCGCGCCTCTTTCCCCTCCATGAAAACGAACTCAGAAAGTAACAAAGTTATAGTACAATAGCAGGTTAAGCGTTCATTTGGCCGTTCTTCCTCGCACTTCTTACTGTTCGTACTACACACATGGCGGAATCTAGGGGCTCCATATATGCGTACACCTACGCATAACTGCCTGAGAACACAGAACAGCCATATCAATTAATTTGCAATCCTAGAAAGAGAGATGTGTAAACTTACCACAGCAGGGATAGTTGGGAATACCGACTTGGCAATCACCTTACGTCTTCACTCTCACCAGACGTGTATTTATATCCGGGATTGTGATGGGAACCGAACATCCTCTCCGAGACATGTCCATCACACTCAAACTCGGACGCGTCCTCCTAATCCCATTAAGCTGGATCCTGACTCTTTGGACATACCCGATAAGCACCATATGGTTCATATTTGTAAGTCGGCTTCCTGTCGTTTGAAGTGAGCTCACCTCACGTCGTTGTTGCAGACGCTTCCTATGAGGGCCTTCCTCTACTTCTATGAGCAGATCATTCGAGCCAAATTCCCCCGGTTGCCTTCCATCCAAGCTCGCATCCAAAGGTTTCAGCTTTGGGTTTCAAGGGTTTTCAACCCGCTGACCGTTGTTTTGTCGCGTGTGCGGCATGGTGGCCAAAACCCAACGAATCTCCCTTCGCTAAACGTGGATATACAGTAGATGCTATTAAAGCGGGGAAATCTTGAAATGTGGGGTTTTCGTGAGTCAGGCGCTGATCAGGGCTCAGCTACTGATTAAAGTACTGATTAATAGTGCTGATTGCCAATAGCTTTGAGCTGATTTCTATGACTGTAACTTACTGTACTAATTATCATCCTATAACCGATTTTCCGCGCGTGGATTGGTGGGTTTATAGTACCGAAAGCGCTGGAGAAGGATGAGCGGTTTCGTAATCTACTGCAGCCAAAGCATTCTAGAAAAAAGGCACATCTTCCCTGCATCAAGTCACAATACTGTATATCACTGAGCCTTCTTCAATTAATAGAGGAAGCGTGACAATAGAAAGGGGACAAGATAAGATATTATTGCAGCAGCCCAATTGGCCTGTTTAAGTACTCGAGCCAGTTATTATACATGTGATAATGTACGATGCTTGGTGACGTCACGTCCATACGTCAATTCTCCTCCTCATCGTACAGAAATCGAACACTCATAAAATAAAATGAAAGTGCCAATGAGGCGGGCGAACAAGAAGACGCTCAATTGATAGTAAGCGATGATGATAAACATAAAAGTGCCAATAAGGCGAGCGAAGGAAGAAGTGTCTGTTATGATAAGACATTGCGAGAAACGAAAGAAAAGAAAGGGGCCATTAGGCGAGAGAAGGAGTAAGGGTGCCATAAGGTGAGGAGTGGGTTAGAAAAAGGGTCATACCATCATGCTCCTCCTCAGTGGGAACACCCTACGTGTTGGCACTGCAGTTCTCCTCCCGCATGGCAAGATCGTCGCTATCACAGTGTCGTAATCCGAGGGCGGATCGCAAGCGGCAAAAGGTGGGTTTGGCCAAGGCCTTGGTAAGGATATCGGCGACGTTGTCGGCAGAGTGGCATCGCGCGATCGTCACGTCACCGTTGGCAATGAGTTCACGAATGTAATGGAATTTTACCCGGATATGTTTTATGCGGGAGTGCCAGACATGGTCTTCGGCAATAGTAGTGGCTGCGGCGTTGTCGCAGCGGAGGATGGTAGATGATGTGGTAGGGAAACCGATGCCGTCAAGCAGTTGTCTGAGAAAGACGGTTTCGTGGGCTGCCTCATGAAGGGCGATGTACTCCGCGTAGCATGATGAGTCGGCGACGGTTTTTTGCTTACGGGAGCACCAGGAAATTGTGCCGGAGCCAAGGGTAAAGGCGTAGCCGGAGATAGAGCGGCTGGTGGTAGGGCAGTTGGCATAATCGGAGTCCGAGTAACCGGACAGTGATAAGGGTAGTTTGCCACCGAGGACCAAGGCGAAGGTGCGCGTGCCCTTTAAGTAGCGTAGCACACGAATGGCGGCTTCCCAGTGTTCGAGGCGGTAACAATCAAGGAAAGAGGCGAGTTTGTTGACGGCAAAAGCGATGTCCGGGCGAGTGCCAATAGCGATGTACATGAGGCTCCCGATCAACTCGCGGAAGGGGGTACGCGTAGACCATTCTGAGACAAGGGGATCCATGGGAGCCGCCTTGTCAGGACGTTCGAGCTTTAGTCCCGCGACCATTGGCGTGTCAACAGGGCGCGCATCGAGCTGCCCGAAGTCGTCCAGCAAGCAATCGATCATGACTGTCTGTGATAGCGAAACGGTCCGCGCAGTGCGATCACGGGAGATTGCTATTCCGAGAGCAAATTTTGCAGGCCCTAACGCAGAGATATCCCACCTAGAAGTCAGCAATGATTGGAACCGCTTATTCTCATCCGCAGACGAAGCAATCGAGATGATATCATCTACGTGGACAGCAAACAGAATCGTACCCGTCTTGGATTGGCGTCGATAGACACACCACTCGCAAGGAAGGCGCTTGAAGCCCCATTCCTGGACGGCGTTGTCGAACGTGACGTTCCAGACGCGACTCGCCTGCTTCATCCCATATATGCTTTTCATCAAGTGCATAACCCACCCCTCCTTTCCAGGCTCTTCGAAGCCGGGGGGCTGTTCGAGGAACATGCTCTCCCCTGCGGGAAGGACGCCGTGGAGGAAGGCTGTCTTCACGTCAAATTGCTGGACATCCCAATCGAGCGCGGCGCCGATGTGTAGTAGGGCGCGGAACGATTCGAGGCGCGTCGTGGGTGCAGCAGTTTTGTCGTAATGGACGCCATATTGTTGTGCGTACCCCTTGGCGACGTACCGTACTTTGTACCGTGTGATGTTGCCGGCGCCATCGCGCTTTCGCTTGCAGACAAGCTTCCCCTTCAAAGGGCGCTGACCCGGGGGCACATGGGATCGCGGGACGAGCACAAAGACGTTCAGGTCTTTGAGGCTTTGTAGTTCGTCGCGTCCGCCAGCGATCCAGAACTCGCGTTCTGGGGATGCGAGTGCTTCAGCCCAAGAAGGGTCATCGTTGAGGGAGGGGTCTGCGGTACCGTCTGAAAGCGCTGCGAGTAGTTCATCGATAGGTAGCGTGAGCATCGATAAGTCTAGCGGTATCAGGCAATGCGAGTCACGGAACGGATAAAACTCCGCAAGCATGGCGGTTGTACGAGCGTCGTTAGCGGGAGGTGTGTCGCGCGCGGCCTTGCGGCGTGCGCCAGCTGCGGAGCTGTCGGCCACGGCAGCGGCGAGACGGCTATCAAATAGTGGATTATGGGAAGTAGGTATGGGTATTCGAGAGGATCGTCGTAATGTAGGTATAGTAACAGGTAATATTGGAGAAACAGCGGTGGGTTGTTCCGCAGGAGCATTAATGGTAGGTAAGGTAGAATCTGCGGTGGTTGGGCGTTCCGCAGTGTCATTATCAGGTATAGTAATGGGTATAGTATTTCGTATAGTAGGTGCTGTGTTCGGATTTTCATTTGTGCGGGATGAGGGTGCAGGGATAACAATGGGGGGGATTCTGGGGGAAGTGTCAGATGGGGAGTCATGGGGTGGTACAGTACGGTTTTCAGTCGGTGTCGGAGGTAGAATCGGTGGTTGAGTTGGTGTGGAGATCGTTTGGGGAGGTGCGGGTGTTTGAGTTGTTGTTGAAGGTGTCGGGGCGGAGACGTTGGCGAGAGGCATGGTGGGCGGGCTTGGGGAAGTGGCGGAGATTGGCGGTAGTATGGTGGGCATGGTCGTCGGCGGTTTGGCGGGTTGTGAGAGCGGAGAGTTGTTGGCGGCTTGGTTGGGTTCGGTGTTGTGTATATTGCTGGTCATCGGGGGCGTCGGAGTTTCTTGGTTGTCGGGCGGCTTACCACCCAGGATTTTTCCCGGGCGATATGGTTTCGGAGTGCTGTCTAAGTGTTCAATAAACGACACATGGAAAGAGTTAAAAATGCGATCAGATTCGGGGTCCCACAGGCGATATGCCTTGGATTGATGGGTATACCCAATTAGGATGCAAGGGGTAGAACGTGCAAGTAATTTAGTCTGGTTGTGTACGAGGGAATAAGCGGCACAGCCTATTTCACGGAGATGTGAGAATGACGGGCGGCGGCCGAACCAAAGTTCGAAGGGGGTTTTGCCCTTGAGTGCGGTGGTCGAGACGCGATTCGTTAGGTAGCCAGCAGTAAGACAGAATTCGTCCCAAAGATCGTCGGGAGCTCGAGACGCGATACGCATTGCTCGGGCGCGCGAGACAATCGTTCGATGGAGTCGTTCGACTTTTCCATTTTGTAAAGACGTATAGGGAGCTGTGGTATAGTGAATAATCCCGTACTTATCGCACCACGCTTTCGTAATGAAGTTTATTAGCTCGCCGTTGTCGGTAACGATGGAGCGCAATTTCGCTTTGCTCTGATTCTCGACCGCTTTGTGCCAAGGTAAAAGTGCAAGGATGGCATCGTCCTTCCGTTTCAGCGGAATGGTCCAGCTAAAATTAGAATAGTCATCAATGATATTCATGATATAACGGTTTCCTGCCCGAGAGGGCGACAACATTGGACCACAGAGGTCTATATAAACGCGCTCCAACTTCTCCGTCGATTTCGGGCCTTCACGGGCCTTGGGAATGGAACTGCGGGTTTGTTTTCCGAGAATACAAGCGACACATTTCGCAGGCAGGGTCGATAGGTCGATCGGCATGTCTTCAGCGACACGCGCGCGGGCCATATCCAAGACAGTTTGGATGTTGCAATGGCCAAGGCGGCGGTGCCATGTTTCGAGGTCGGGAACGGTTTGCGAGAGAAGGATTCGTTCGTGATTTAACGGAGACTGTAACGGAGCGCGCGGACTGGGTGCGGCTGTGCGAAGAACGTAAAGATTGCGAGACTTGAGGAGTGTACCTGTAGCAATGATAGAGCCGGAGACATCAGTGATCCAACATGAGTTGGCATCAAAGTGCGTGGAGACGCTGTCATGGCGATTTAAGGTCAATACCGAGAGCAGACGGACACGCGAATTAGGGATGTAAAGGACGTCCGAGAGGGTTAGTCTCCGTCCATTCATGAGAGGGATATCAACCGTGCCCATTTCATTAGCAAAAACGCAAGAATTACCCAAGCCTTTAATGGCTCTGGGGGGAATCGGATTGAGAACGCGGAAATCGGCTCGTACCGGTGAGATATGACAGGTGGCACCTGTATCGAGAATAAAAGGCGTTGCGTCGGGAGAATCGATCAAAGCGGCGGTACTAGTCGTGAGGGCGTAGGACGAGGAATCGGGATCGTCGTCATCTGCGAATGCGAGAAGCGCTTCCCAGGATTCACCGGAATCGATAGTGATCGGCGTTTGAGGCAAGTTGGTCAGTTCCGTAATAGACGACTGAGAGTTCGGGGCTTGCTGGGTCGGGTCGGGCGGGGTGACGGTAGGCTGGACAGGCACAAAAGCGTAAGTTACTCCATTGATAACGACGTTGTTGGGAGCTGCGGGGGTGGTTCCCGCAGCAGCGGTGGCGGTCGGGGCATTGTTGGACGGGACGGCAGTTGCTATATGAGCTGATTGACTGGGGGTTGAGGTGCGAGCGTTGCGGCGCGCTAGGAAACGGGCTTGAGCGGAGCGGGCTTCGTCGATCGTTCGACCGGCCATTTTTCCACCTATACGAACACAGAAATCATTCGTGTGGCCGGGACGCTTACAATTTAAGCAGATAATGTTGCGGAAGGGATTGTCGGGACGAGCTAATAGGGCGATCGCTTGCGTGTCGTCCTGGGAGCTGTGGACGGTACGGCGACGGTGGAGATCGTCTTCATCTTGTAGGCGAGCAAGAATAGTTTGAGGGGTGCAGGAAGGATCACGTGTGAGAGCCTGTAATGACGACTGGAGCGAGCGAAAATGTTGAGAGGCGGCATTGACAAGCCAGGCGCAGTGCATTTTGTCGAAGTCCGGAGTCCCCATCTTGACGAACGACTCGTGGAGGCTGTTGATTTTTGCGGCGGTATCCATAAGCGGAGTTCCGGGCATAAATTGCGTGTCCATAATTTGCTTCATAAGGTGAGCTTGAGCATGCGTGCCGAGTTGCTCGTGACGTTTTCGGAGCGCTGCATAGGCAAGGGAAGAAGTCGGAAATTTATCGGCGATGTTGTAGTCAAAGGATGAGACATGTTGTAAAATGAAGGAACGGAGGGAGCTATCATTGGTCCACCAAACCCAGCATATCTTAGGGCTGACAATCGCCGGGTCAGGGCAGGCTAGTGTACCGTTAAGCCATGGGAACAGGCCTTGTCGGTTGGCAAGAAGTTCAAGACGGCGGCTCCACTCGGGCCAATTGGAACGTTGTAAGTCAAGTGTTAGAGAAGATGGCCATGTTGGGTCGGAAATGAACATAGGCGTGGGGGGAATATCATCGGGTGAAAGTATGGGTCGGCTTGGGAAGACGGGTGGTTGTATGGGGACATTTGGCTGAGCTACGGTGTTTGTATTTGCTTGGGTACTTACGCCCGTTTGATTCGTACTGGTTGATGACTGATTCGTTGATGGCTGTGCCTGATTCGTGGCTGAAGACATTATTGATTGCGTAACGTGTCGGCTGTATTATGTGAGAAGAAGAAGTTCTAAGCGCGAGTAAGGACGGGTGGGCGGTGTTGATCAGTCTGTGAGCTCAGGGCCCATAACCAATTAATAGAGGAAGCGTGACAATAGAAAGGGGACAAGATAAGATATTATTGCAGCAGCCCAATTGGCCTGTTTAAGTACTCGAGCCAGTTATTATACATGTGATAATGTACGATGCTTGGTGACGTCACGTCCATACGTCAATTTCTTCCACGCTGTCACATTCAGCCGAATTGGCTCACGTGAACCTAAGCGACAGGTTTCGGAATGCACCGCCGTGACGATTCCGAACGAGAGGTACTACAAGTCCACTCTCACCACTAGACTGAGCAGCCTCGACAGGACCATGCGGACCCATGTTTTCTGTGGTATTACCAGGGCCGTGCATTTTCGGCTTATGGGGGAGCAGAGCCCGTGTGTTGTACCATTGTGGAGATTCGGTTATAAGAGATGGGGGTGTGTAACTACAGTAGCTGCGACCAACTGCGGATGCCGTTGTCTGTACGTGTACCGTGACTGCATCCATCTCCTCCAGGATAACGCGTGGGTGCGCACTGGCGACCTCGGGCTTGTTTTTTTGGCCTGTTCCTCCGCGGCCGCAGTCAAGACAGGCAGCCAGAAAAAGACAGGACTAAAAACTTACTCGGAGATCTGGTACTAGTACTAGCGATCTGGTTCATGATCTAAAGTTGTCACAAGCTCCGCTTTGACACCCGTCGCTACAGGAACGACTTTCTTGTTTTGCCTTACGATGTACTATACAGTAATCCATCTCCCTGTTCTATTCGCGATATTTGGAATTGATACACCATGACGGACTCTTCGCCGAGATGGAAACACGAATGTGTAGAATGACAGATTTGTACGGCTATGTTGATTCCTGCGTGTCACCATGTCCCTGACTCTTGGCGCACTTTGACCCATGGGGAAATTGGGTAATGAACTGGTATACTGTACAGTATGTGGTAAGCGGTCGTAGGGCCTTGTTGCACTTCCATCACTTGTCGAAGTTGTACTGCTAGATCAACCTGTATAAACTCTCCCATCCACTCATATATGATCATTACTGGGTATTCAAATGCACGCATAATATAAAGTCACCTGTATATAGGCTCACGGTAGTTGGGGGGGAGTGCGGCAGTGTTTGTTTGTACAGGCAAAGCCTTTGCCAGGGACAAGATTTCGGCCGGGCTCCGGTCCGAGAACACGTCCGACACTGCCGACGTGGCGTGACACATCCGAGTTCGAGTCACCTTCGTTCGTTCGTTTACAAAACACTCGTCATCGCTCATTGTATCCATGTTTGATAGAGTCAGTGCATTGTTTTCTGCATCGACACCTGGTTGAGACCCATACTTCCTTGTACAGATCACAGCTCTTTGGTCTCCAACCCCAGCCTCAACGCCACCACCTGCAAAGGGATATGACCCTACAGACCCCAAACAGAACCCGCTGAACCCCCAAGGCCTGAAGCCGTACGCCCCTCTATATCCCTTTTCTCAATCTTGGTCATGTTCTCCCACTCATTGCCTCGGTCAATTCATTAATAATTGCTGATTCTAACGACAATTTTCTTCACCCACAGTTGTTGTGCTTGTCCTCAGACTAAATCTGCACGCGATGACTGCTTTCTCAAATTCGATGGGTCCGAGGCCGGAGAAAAATGCAAAGCGCTTGTGCAGGAACACGTAGCGTGTATGCGAAGCCTCGGCTTCAAGTTGTAGATGGCAGACTTTCGATTCCAGAGTATTGGAACGAACTCCGGTGTTCCAGGTAAGCATGGACGCTATGCTCTGCGTATTTAGTCTTCTAATTTCATTTTCCTGTCCTCTCAGGACCACCATTATTACTGTGTACCAGCTACTGCTAGGTATCTCCGGCATCAACGCAGAGATGTGTAAATGCTTTGGTATGATGAGACAGCGTCCACATCGCTCTCAACTTGGTTTGGCTAGTCGAGCCGAACTAGTTAGCAAGCTGGACGAATTTGTCGATGACCCTCCCAGAAATTGCGTCCTCCCATGTATACTTCCCTCTATCCCGTATCAAAGTGTCTGTCACCCAACATTTGACCGTGTTTAAGAAGGTTCGGGACTCAATTTTGAGAACAGCTTCCTCTGATGAGTTTCTCCTAATGGGGTACACAGCTCGCCTAGACAATGTGTGGGTGGGTGTTTTGAATTGAGCCATTAAGCGAGCACCTTCTTAATGTGACTCCGTTTGGGCGATGAAAACAACCCAGCACCAGGGAAACCACATGGTTAAGCTAGGCGTAAGGACCAGAATGGGTCGTGCTCACCACAACGAACCTTCCTCTTCTCGCTCACCCACTCGAGCAAACCAAGACGACGCCCGAACATAACCAAGTATCTCACCCACGTCGAGTGAGGATCAAACTTGAACAGGACAGGACACATCTCAAAATCAATCACATGGCTAGGTATATCACTTACACGGAGGTGTGTAAGTGGAGCCCAAATTGCTAACACGGGGGATACTACATCCAACATGTCTACATGATCGCCGCCCCATCCCGCCTTTTTTTTCTGGATGACAACGACGATCGTCACGCGTCAATGACACGACAACAAGATAGGATGTTCACATGTCGTTTCGAACTTACATAGATTACTGCAAGCATGACAGCGACGAATACCTGTCCAGTTCAGGTCTCCGAACAACCACCGGGCGCCAACCCTGGCAACGCCAACATGACACTAAAAATGTGGAGATGCCGCTCTTTAGTACGCATCATGATCTTAGGATACCCATTGCCTGGGCCCTTCCTGAAATCATAGGCCTTTCTAAGTGTGGCGAAATAATACTGGGGATGCCTGTAACTTTCAGAATGGCATGACGCCGAGTCTAGAATATCGTCATCTTGCTGATGAGGCATCGATGAGGCCAGAGCTCCATGGCTTTCGGACTCAAGGCCGTTCGAAAGTAGATCAACCCGACCTGAGGAATTGCAAAACAAGGCCAATGACGTAGCCCTCAAATTCCCGACTTGCTTCGTAATTTCGTACTCTTACTCAGTCAACCGAGTGAATTATGGGTCGGCCACGTAGCGCAGATAGCGATAGATGAGGAAGCTCACTGGCCAACGTACAAAATCTCGCTTTTCACATACCTCAATCATCCCGCAATCTGACATCTCTTCGCTCCACATTACGTGGGACTTGATGCACAGTAGAGCAAATTATCCTTCGGGCAACCTACGCCGGTTTTCGTGGACTCCCATTTCTATTCGGTTCAATTTGAACTGCATCTTGTGGGAAGTAGAAGATTCCAAAAGTATGGTGTGCCTACTAGTACCCCCTGTAGACATTTTTGAGTTTGAGGCAATATTACCCTATCGATGCATTGCATATCAAAACATCGCGTGAGCACGATGTTGTCCGTACGGGTGCAGGCGTTCGGTGGCGGTGGAGGTATGCCTAATACTGGGCGGGGCGTAAAATTAAGGACATCTTGGTAAGGTTCCGAGCTGAACCGACGACGCATGCTGGTGTACGTTGACACGCATCACACCCCTCCCAATTTTTTTTTAATTACAAGCGCAGTCTTCTCTCGTCCCACGCTTTTACCGGTCCATCAGGAAAAAACGTCCCGCGCCAATCGGGCCTGGCATGAGAGAGATCATGGGCAGCAACGTTATAACGGCTGCAGTGATTGCTTCCGAATCTTTTCTGACCTGAAACGAGCTGGTCCGACACAGGCGGAATTGACAGCTTGCAGTTTGAGTACGGAATTCCTCTCAGTGCGTATTTCTACATTTCAAAAGCCACGCTGAATAGTACGTTCTGTTGGGATCGCGAGACGAAATCTGCGGATCTGGTCGGTACATAAAAAGGAATGACATACCTACGTGGCCGTCTCAGCTCTGCCCCATTCGATTAGTGGGCGAGTATTGTGAGGCGAGGACTTTTTACGTTAGCATAGTTGGTTTCTTTTGTACCGTTAGCACGCGGCGAGTATTCTGAGCAAAGTTGGCTTGGTTCTGTTACAGGACCGGGACGATCCCCGAGTAAGTTGTCGTTGTCACGTAAATGATCCTACCTTGTTTAATGAGTACCAAATTTAGTACAGTAGGGGTGTCAATCGTTTATCTCCGTCGCCCCGACGTTTCGTTCTAGGCCAGCTTTTCCCCCACAACACTCACCCTGTCCTCTACTTTTTTTCTTAGAAAAAAAAAACGGGGCGAGGATTACAAAATGAGTTCTCTCTCTCCATCGGGTTGTTTGTAGAGGATGTAAATATCCGACCGCTTTATCATTGAGCCTGCACAAAGCGTCAAGTTACGGACCGAAGTGGCGTGGCGGGTGAAATCCAACTGTAATCGATTGGCCCAAATGAATCTGACGCCCATCGCGGCGCACCAACGTTGACACCCTACGCCAACGGTGCGAGAGTCACGAGGTAGAGGTCCTGAGGCGTTTACAGTGACGGCGCACATTGACAGCATATCACGGCTGGACTGATCAAGTGCTTGGTGGAGTAAAAGCGGGCCTGAGTGGCTCGTGGGGCGGTGGAAGGGATTATAGAATTGATTTGTGATACCACGAGGCACTTGGAAAGGAAGATTAGGGTACTCATGGATGGGGTGTGGCTACACGAGGCGATATTTAGAAACGGTTGATGGAAAGAAGAGGGTAGTACCCCGGGGCTGTGCAAACCCCCATTTCGGGGTCCTCTTACCACTTCCTTGTTTGTTGTCTCGTCTCGTCTCGTCTCTCTCTTCTCTCTCACTGCTTTGCTTGGCCCTGCTCAGCTCTTTCTCTGCTAGCTCAGCACCAACCCGGCTTCGGTATATTCACCTTTCCCTACAATGTTCTAGTCTCTCTCTTATTCATGTGAGTCATATTCATCACTTCCCGAAAAAAAGAGAAAAAACTTCAACCCTTACCATCCTTGTACTTTCCTTTACATTTAGCTCTACAGCCACGCTTGTCCGTTCGAAAGATTGGTGAAAAACCATGACGCTCGCCAACGACGGCTTTGTCTCTTCTCCATATTCCTTTATTCTTTCAACATCGCCTTCATCGCGGCCTCAATCCGCCATGCATCCTCGTATCAGCGCTCACTCTTGGTCTTGGTCACCTTGTTGCACCCCAAATCGTTGCACCTGCACATCCAATACCCACGACTCCTCCACGTTTGATCCTTCTGGCATCTGGACCCTTCCTTCCGCCAACGACCCTCCTCCTTCTACTGACCACTTCAAACATTTCTATCCTTCTCCCCCTCCCACTGACTCTGATCCAAAGCACACCGTCCCCCTTCCTGCTTTGTGCGAAGATTTCTCATCGCATGCAGCAGCTACTCCCACCTGCTCCCACCCCTACCCTCTGACCCACCCTTGCTCCCCTACTCCACTCACAGAAGCCCCCGAAGGCCCCCTTACGTCACATCATCCCTCCCAAGATCTTCCTCCTTCCCCTCCGCCCTCCCCTCTCATGGTACCACACCCCATCGTCTCGGAAGACACTACTTCATGCTTTACCCTTGATAATCATCCAGATTTTTGCACTGACCAAGACTTTGATTCAGACCTGCCTGACTCCGTGTCTCAATCGTCATCATCATCATCATCCCCTGACGAACCTCCTCCCACCGATTTACTCACTCCACTTTCTCCAATATTGGATCTCCCACTTGATGATGCAGGCTCACGTCCCACAGGCACCGTTGAGACCTCAATGCGATCCCTGCTCTCACCCTTCACTCGTCATAGTCCGACAGGTGTTCAGACGGCGGAGAACGACAGGGTCACTGTTTCATGTGGTTTGACTCCACCCATACGAGACCTAGACCCTTCGGTCGAGTCACAATGTGGACAGCTTTGTTCTTTAGTGGTCTCACCGGATGCAAGTCCTACCAGGTTTTCAATGTTCCATACCTTCCTCTCATCATCACCACCGTCTTGCGATGGAATACCACTCGATGGCTTGCTCTCTCACTCCCAACCATCGTCGGGTGGAAAACTCTTTGTCGACTCTCCTCTGGATCGCCAAATTCCAAACATCCTTCCCCATCTCACTCTCATAATAAGGCCATTGCAGCTCTCGCGCCAAATTTCTCTTCCTTCTCTCCGTCCAGACTCGGAAGAGCAAGCCACTGGCGCTCGACATGGCGGTTCTTACGGTCTGCTTCCGCCGTGCCACATCGCAGGTGCCCTGGGTGCCCCATTCGGGCCGTTACAGGGTGCCAACGTTACGCCCGTGAGGTTTTTGGGGAGTGAGCTCAGTGCCACGTCTAATATTCTTCCAATGACCCATAATTCCTCGCCTTCATCGCCACTCCTACTCCTAGAGCCGGGGAGATCCAGCCTGGGTGCTCTCACCGCCATGGGGTCTGATTCTTCGGATCTCGGTCCAATGGACGTCGATGACGCAAAGTCTCCCAACGATCCGTTTACGGATTTCGGCGATCTTGCCGCATCGTCACCCATGCGCCGTACGCTTCCGGACCTGGATTATGACGTGGAAGATCCCTTCGATGGTTCCCCTCTCCCGATGTCTCCATCCCGAAGATCTTTTGCAGATCTCCCAGAGGATACCACAGCGATGGAGCTGTCCAGATCGCCTCCTCAATCTCCCCTGTTCGCTGGGCCGCCGTTGCTCACGCTACCCGGTGCGGAACCCGACAACAGCCTCATTGTTTCTGAAACACCCGTGTCGGAATGGTCCGCAGCATCGCCCCCGCGCGGAAGTGGTCTTGGGCTCTTTTTGCCAATACAGGCCGCGTCATCGAATCAGCCCGAGTCTTCCGAAACCCAAGCGATTGAACCTAATTTAAGCTTCTCTCGCGAGGCTGTTGCACGTGTCAATGTATCCGAGTTTGAGAAGCTCAAGAGCGTGCGTCGTCGCACGTGGGTCTTGGAACGCAAAGCAAAGGACGACGAAATCCTCCACGCGAAACATGCAGAACATCTTGCCTCCCGACTCAGCGTGGCACCGCCTGTACCCTCAAAGTTAGCCGACTTTGATGAACGTGGAGGCGTGAGCGCTGGCGCAGATGCAGACGACACGGAAGGGCCTCCCGGCGAACCGGCTCAGTTGCACGAGTCGGATGAAAAGACGGTTCGGACCTGGCTATTGTACACTGAAGCGCGGAGAGCCGAGGCGCGTCGCGTGCGCAAACGGGAGAAGGAACGTGGGCGTGAGATACAGGCGTTGCTGCGTCTCAAGCTCAAGGAAGATCCAGACGCGATGGAACAAATGGGCGGCGCAAGGGTGAAGCCAGGCAAGACTGCCATTGTGAGCATGCCCCAGCTCGTCGCCCGTATGATCATGAAGCGTCGCTATACGCCTCGACCATTCTCACCGCGTAAGCATGACTCACCGTACGTCGAGTCACCGTTATCGAGATTTGGGCTCGAACGGTGAGATATGATGGGGAAGTGAGCTTGACGTGTTATGGTGCGGTGCCACCTTTCTAAATTTTTTTTTTTGGAACTAATCCCGGCAGATAGGCATTAACTAGGTTTACTGGGACGGACAGTTCTCGGTTATTGTTGATTTTAACACAAATCATGCATTCCTATGTAGCATTATTTACCTCGCATGCCTAAGAATCTCATCAGCATCTTGAAATTCTTTTCGTCTTGTCACTGCTGCTCCTTAAGTATATAGATCCCGATAGTACAATGATCTCGCTACTGCTGCAGTATTATTCACCTTTGCAAACACTCGTCATCATCCTCAGACTGAGACCCAACAGCCTTACCGGTTCGATGCGTTGCACCTTGCGGCGTGGTGGATGGGTGCCATCAGACGAGCAGAGTTTTCACACCGCACGCACGCTATGGTCTCATTTTTTTTTGCGACCGCTACCACTTTTAAATTGATGAAACGAAGCGCTGAGAAAGGTTGGTTGTGCAACGATGCGCTTGTGCGAACAAACGCTACGCGTTCTCCCTAGGCCCGCTTCAAGTTGGCGTAGTATTACGTCGCACCTGCGCTTTACCCAAAGATTGGTCATGGTTCTGGACCCTATGGGTATAGCCCCCATCAACCAACTGACACGAATGCCTTGTGCATTTCATTGAGTAAGCGCGTGGTGCGTGATGGGTGCGACGTTCAATAACGTTCAAGTTCGTTGTACTGTACCGCAATCATTTTAAGCCTCAATAATTTAAACATGCGCCAGAGGGGCTCACCTGCTGTGCTCATGGTCCACTGTAGCATTGTACTTGTGGACCTTTGTTGTCGTCGCTTATTAAATTAGACCCTTGTCATGACACCGCTTCTTTGTCCGTCTCTCATGATTGGACGGTCTTTATTTCCCTCCATTCACCCAACCTGCAGACGGAACCGACTTCAAGTTTGTTCATCTAGTTTCAGTTTCACGAGAAATTATTCCTCGTCCAATGCAGGCTCACCCAAGCTGGATCTCTCTCTCGCTTCCGTAGTAGTACTCGGAATTGTCGTTGCCGGCGGGTGTTATTCGTGGTATCGATTGAATCTTGACTCGGACGCCGTTCCGAGTCAGGACTCAAGCTCAACTCGAGACAATGCTCGTAAGCTTCGACAACAACCCGTGCACGATGACTCGGATGACCGCACGGGCAGCGTTCATATGCACTATCCGCACTACGCATACATGAAGACCTCAGAAAAGACCGTGTTTCCGGGAGATCATACTGGCGTAGCGAGATTTGATATGGCACATTCCCACTCAACATCGTACGTACTGCTTTCTACCTTGTGTTTTTTGTCACCCTCCACACCCCCCCCGTTTCCTGGGGCGCGTTTCTCCCCCCTCCCACCCCAGTCCAATCGATTCACTGTCCCAGGTGGGCTAACTCCGACGTTCAAAGAAATCGTGTGTCTCAGCAGTTCGCGGCGAGCGTGCTTCCCGTACCTTCAGGCTACTGGTCAATTTTTGCCTTGCTGAGCGCGGAGGATCCCCGGCGGCGCTCTGTGGCCAATCGGCCTGCCAGTGATCATGAGGTACTATCATGGATGCGGAGAAACATCGTTCCTGCCGTCGCTGGTGCACTCGCAGACGTTCATCATGCAAATCGTCCACCACCCGACGCTCAAATCGACAACGCTCTGCGACAGGCGCTCACCCAGCTCGATATAGACGTACGGACTCCACCGTGGATGAGTACTAGTACGCGTGACGCCCGGCGTCCTGCATCGACCCTACTTGCGTTTTACGATTCCGAGTCGCGCATCTTACGTATCGCCAACACCAGCAGTGCGGGACGTGCGTTCTTGGGTCGCCGCCGTGTGGGAAATCATGGCTATGAGTGCAGAGAGCTGACTAGTAGTATCTCTGTTTCCGGTGGCGTGCATCTCGATCCCGTGCAGCCCTCCCCGGGCCAAGCCCGCATGAACATTGACGAGGCCTTCGAAGAATTTCCGTCACGCGGTCTTACTAGTAGAGACTCCGCGGCCCCCGTAGTAGAGGTGCAGAGTGTGGAGGTGCACGACGGCGACTTTCTCGTCCTGGGTTCTGACATCACTTGGGCCTGTCTGGCGGGTGACGAGGTTGTGCAGGCCGTCGGCATGTGGATACGAGAACAGGAAGGGACCATGCCTGTGGTGCCTGAGAGGTCTCTCCTTGACGTTCCATGGCAGAAAGAGCATGACTTCGTATTGGACACGATGGTCCCTCGCATGATTCGGGATATCAACGAAATGTTTGTAGGTTTGCAAGGAAACGCTGCGAGTCGTGTCCTGCGGCAACTGGGGCTCGGCGGTCATCGGGGGAAAAAAGGTAGCGATCAGCAAGACCAATCTGTCCTTGTGCGCAGCGACGATTCCCGCTCAGCGTATGTCGTCCATCAGAAGAATGTCGTCCTTCTCTCTTACTGACGCGGCAGCAGCCATAGTGATGGCGGATCGGTAATGGTCGTGGTGTTCGCAGATGGGCAGCAAAGGAGTTCAAAATAGGCGCCAGCTTGAGGGGTGGCTTGAACTTCGGAGAACCTGATGCCGCTTCCCAACTCACCATGCGGCGAAAGATTTCTGTAAACACTGGAATTCTGACAAACACGATCATTTCGCTCCTGTAGGTCTTTTCGTACGTAAATGTTTGCAGTCTAGAGAAAAAAATCCCCCTTCTTGAGTTAATTTTACGGAAAGCCCGACTGCTGGAAGGAATCTAAATGACGGACTTGTGTCATCCGATGTTCCTGGTTTGATTTCGCAACCTTTTTTCCAAAAATTTTCTGTGCTTCACCATCATTATGAGTTCCGAGTCCTGCTGGCTATGCGCAACCTTACTTTGTCCGCCGTCTCAGCGTTGCGTCCTCCCAAGTCTTTTCTATGAAGATCCAGATCGGCTCACATGCCTCTTCGACTTGCGTCATGAAAACAATATAGTCATCTTTATATGTTCTGACTGGGTGAACGAATTATATACCGTGACGGTAGGCCAGCCACAAATGGTGACCGTTGCGAGAAAACTACTGTAATCTGGCTTTACGTCCACATACAGTACGAATTACATGAGAGGCCCTACAGATGGACTCCTTGGAAACCATCTAAACACTGAGTCCATCGAAATGGCGTTCGGTGTATCTTCACGTTCACCCTCTTGGATTTATCTCAGTAAGTGCAGATGAGGACATCCCGCCGGATCCGTTTCGAAATGACCCCTGGTCGAAAATTTAGCTTCCCGCAACCAAATTTGGGCGGCTCGCCCCGATCCACTTGGGTAGAGAAAAAAAGAATTCCTTCAGACTGGAATTGAACCAGCAACCTTGGGATGTTCTTTTTTTATAGTCCCATGCTCTTCCAGTTGAGCTACCAAAGGTTGACAGCCAAGACAGTGGTATGTATAATGAGCAGGGTACCCGGGTAAGTCATACTATAACGTATCTATTGAGTCTGCAAGGGAAGAGCAAAAGGATGCGTCAATGAGTAGTTTGTGCTGACACACTTCTCACTTGCACCGATCAGTTATCAATTGAACTCACAATCCATTTGGGCACTGAAAAAAAGAATTCCTTCGGACTGGAATTGAACCAGCAACCTTGGGATATCACAGATGTTGTTATAGTCCCATGCTCTTCCAGTTGAGCTACCAAAGGTTGGCTGCAAAATTGCATGCAAATACAGTGCAATATGTCTCATTTCAGCGAGTTTCAATGGGGAAAGAATAGGAGATAATAGGGTCCGGCAACTGAATCTCATCTTATTTGTGTTTAATGAATCATCTCATGCTCAGCTAAATATCAGCGGCACATAGGACATGCGTCGATTACTTTCGCCTCCGGTTGCGATCATAATGGCCTGGACCCGCTCACAATCCTACGAGTGTGCCATAATGCCGCATTCAGACCGCAGGCTGCCTCTAGTGAAAACTGCATTTCTGCCACTGCTTTAGCTGTCTGTCTTACCTTAATACCAGGCTCAGCATGATCTCCGCTGCGCCACCGTGACGGAGAACGTTGAACCCGAGGTTGCCAGTGGGTATCTCCCCTGTTCTAGATGAGTGGGCCAGCGCCTCGTCGGAATAACTCTGGCAATTCAGAAGCATCGGCATGAATCGGAGGCTTTATTGGTTCAACAACGCCCACGGACATCGCTGGTCGAAATCGCTGCCTTTGCTACTCCATCCAGATCATGTACCAGCTGTGCGGGCCCTGTAGTCCCCAGCGTTGTTACTCTGTTCAAATGACTGTTGAATTGCCGCGGGCCTCCTCAACCCTACTAGCTACAGTATACCGGACTAGTGCCTCGTGATTTGGCGATGATGTCACTAGCGGCAATAACTCAAGCCGTAATATTCATAGCTTCCTCACGTTGATGGGAGGGGACATGGGCGATGCGGTCATACATTATGATGCTTCCTTTCGCTTGTCACTCACTAGCACCATTTGCGTATCCCAAGCCCTGCGACCCTAGATGGCGCTCTTGGCATGTGATGGGTCGAGATCTTTAAATGCCCCTGATCTCGGCTCACAAATGAGTGAAGCGATTAGCACGTGCTTGCGTACTCGAGCAGTGTCCCTAAGGGACTTTTTTTTTATTTATGGTTCAATCGAGAAGTCGGGAAAAACAAATTTCCGTGATGGGAATCAACGAGAAATCCACTAGAAGCTTCATTCGGCCGAGGGCATGTAGTACACTGCGACCGCAGGAAGCGCGAGAAGAACAGGATAGCTGCCGCCCTTCTTCCGTGCTTTGTTCATCATTACACATGACGTATCGATTTTGGAAGAGAGATAAGCCCTTAGAGGCAATTGGGGTGGGTGGTGAACTCGAGAGCTATGGGTCCAGGTCCAGTTACTAGTACTCTGTCTCGGGAGAGCTCAAACCCAGCATCAGGGCAAATTCGAGTCGCTCATCCCATCACTGCGGAGGGCTCGGGTTTGAAAAGAACGGACCGTTGCGGAAATTGTGGTTCCCATCTTCCCACTTAGAGATATTCCCGTAGTACTGGCCCATCAGTTGTCAGCCGGTTGATGCGGTGCTATCCAACAGTGGATAGCTTGCGGCCAGTGCATACCCAAACAGTACGTTAGAGCAGCCTTGCGAGACATCTGTAAAGCGGGGAGTATTTGTGATAGCTCAAAATGTCCAAAGTATGCTGTCTGAAGATAGAGAAGGGTCGGTATCGAGATCCTGGAAGTGTACCGGCGGGAGTAAACGTCACGTGGTAGGAAGTGTATCTCTTTTGACATGACGTCACCACGTCACTTAACAGGAATCACACCGAGTGAGAAGACTGATACCGTCTGGATGCATCTCAAGACTAAGGGGTCCTCTTCAAGTACTATATTCTCAAAGTCGGTCCGCCTCAACTTGAAGAGGGGTAAATAATGCGGCTCAGGAAGAGAAGCCCTGGGCTGCCAGTGTCAGACACATGGGGGAATGTCGTTTCCGTAAGTCAAAAATTGAATCTCATTGAATGTAACTGTCAGCGGCGATGTACGCCGTGTGCTAAATGTAGCTCATATGGTAGAAGCGTAACGGAATGCCCTCTTAAAGCGTAAGTGCGAGGGCTTGCCTTGCTTCATCCTCACTGGTACCCCCCTCTTGATCACCCAGCTGCGCCGCTGGCCCTTGGAGCCCATAATACTTACCCGGGCCCTTCTTGTGTGTTCCTGCATCCTCAGCTGTGTTTCCAGACGCCACGAGTCAAATTCAGCTAGGCTACCCCACTTGTGTGGGTATAGGCCGATCTCGTGGTTCTTGAAGCTTCCCGGGCTTCGCATATCGTCGTCTAAGCGTGGATGCGACGTTCGGACCACGGGTTTGATATCATGATTTCCGAGACAAGTAACGGCGGCAAGCCCGGGCAACGACGTCGGTATTCTCGGTGACGGGGAGCAGCCCGAACTCTAGCTTGTCTCAATTTGGTATATCATGCGGTGCAGTTCTTCAAAAACAGGATATGTCAGAGCCTTCGGTATAAATTCTGCTGGGGTCACTGAATCCTGGGACCCATCAATGGTATTCATCATCACAACTCTCCGTCGCATTGGACGCGAAATCACCGCGTCAATCTTTGAGTTCTGCTTCCTCGTCTTCCTCTTCTCCTGGGACATTTCCCTCACACTCATTAATGTGCTCACATTCAAGCGCAAGGTCGGTAGGGTGACGCCCAAGGGGCACCCAGGGGAAGGTGGCATCTGGCCAGAATATATCCCTCCGAAACCCGGTGACAGCCGCTGTGGATGCCCCGCGCTAAACGCGATGGCCAATCACGGTTCGTCCCCTTTCGCCCAAGTTTTTGGCAGAGTTATGTCTCACGTGCTCTAGGTATCATCTCACGAGACGGACGCAACATCTCCTTCCGAGACCTATCTAGAAAGGTCGGCGAAACTTTCAACATTTCTCCTACGTTCTGCATCTACGTGCCTCGCTACGCGGCGCACATCTTGAACCGCTCTTACAACAGTGGGCGCTTCGACCTCTCAGACGTCGATGCACACAACGGCATTGAGCACGATGCCTCTCTCGTCCGTATGTTTTCCATAAAACTCCTCCAATTCCTAGCTCTCCTGACCAACCCCGCCTCTCCCCCACTTAAAATCCTCGTTATGGTACTACGATGTAGGACGTGACACGTACCTGCAAAACGATCAGGGTCCGCCGGACGGTCAGTTGGTAGCCTCATTGCTCAAGTGTGCCACTGGCCCGCCACCCCAGATCCAGGCGACAGCATCATATTCGCCTCTTCCCTCGAGCGACTCGCCCTATTTCGACGTCGCAGTGCACGTCGCGAAAGCTTTGGCCGACTTCGATATGAATCGCACCTTGACCGCAACCGATCTCTCCCGGCGTCTTGGTGTGCGTCGTCCTGAATCCAGGCGCGATAATGGGCAGTACTCGCTAGACTTCAGACACAAGATATTTGGCTCAGCCAAGTTCGTCTCCTAATTTCTTCTCTTTTCCCACCTCATCGTCATCTCTTTTTGGTGGGCAGTGGGTCAACAATGTTGACTGTCTTTGGTGGGTGTGTGCCCGACCTATACACCTTCTTGGTAGAGGAACGTCTCCCCGATGGTTGGGAATCGCGTGCCCGCGATCGGATGGGTCTCACCATGTTCTCGTTCACCCGTGTCAGTTTACGCATTGAGTTCGGTGTTAAAGAAGAAGTCGATCAGCCATTAAATCTTATGTGATGTACAGCAGCCCACTCACTAGATGAACGATGAACTCCTGAACTGGCGGGACTGACTCGGAACATCCATGTGTCGGTTCTCACTTAAAGTTATTTTTCTTCTTGTTCACTCTGACGACTAAAGACCTTCATAATGCGATTTATTTTTTTCCACTGAAGTCCTCAACCTGGACCTCCTCGTTGACATACTAGTGCTGCAGACATCTTTGACAACATCGTATGAAATATCAACTTGGTTTGGCCTCTGACTGTGGTCGGCAGTAGCTGACGGCACGCTTTCCCTGAGGGGTCCATAACTCCAGTTCAAAGAAGGTTCCTAACTGCGTCGAATTGTCGACATAAGTAGGAATTTTTGTGATATGGAGGCTGTGGAATCCTGAGGGAAGGACTGTTTTAGCTTGCGATCTTGGTCATAGCCTTCATTTATTGATGCAGCTGTCAAGGCAGGCATTGTGATGAGCAGGGTGCCTGGGCCGCTGGCACTGGCACTGGCAGTTGGTGCAATGAAAATTGCCCATTGTACCGCCCCCACACTACTTGAGAAATCATAAAAGGTGTCCAAGTGAAATAGGCCTATACTGTAATGTATCTATTGAGTCTGCAAGGGAGGAGCAAAAGGATGCGTCAACGAGTAGTTCGTGCCGACACACTTCTCGCTGGCATCGATCAGTTATCAATTGAATTCATGCAGAAACGAGATCCATTTGAGCACAGAAAAAAAAATTTCCTTGACTGGAATTGAAAGGTTGGCTGCAAAATTGCGTGCAAACACAGTGCAATGTGTCTCATTTCAGCGAGTTTCAACTGGAAAAAATAGGAGATGATAGGGTCCGGCAACTGAATCTCATCTTATTCGGGTGTTTAATGAATCATCTCATGCTCAGCTTATAATAATATCAGCGGCACATAGGACTTGCGTCGATTACTTTCGCCTCCGGTGGCGATCATGATGGCCTGGACCCGCTCACAATCCTACGAGTGTGCCATAATGCCGCATTCAGACCGCAGGCTGCCTCTAGTAAGAACTGCATTTCTTCCACTGCTTGACCTCTGCTGCGCCACCGTGACGGAGAACGTTGAACCCGAGGTTGCCAGTGGGTATCTCCCCTGTTCTAGTTGAGGGGGCCAGCGCCTCGTCGGAATAATTCTGGCGATTCAGAAGCATCAGCATGACTCGGAGGCTTTATTGGGACTCAGCAACGCCCACGCATCGCTGGTCGAAATCGCTGCCTTTGCTACTCCATCTAGATCATGTACCAGCTATGCGGGCCCTGGACATGCGCGACGCGGTCATACATCATGACGCTTCCTCCCGCTTGTCACTCACTTTGCATATCCCAAGTCTGGCGACCCTAGATGGCTGGTCTTCGGTTCTCCGCGCTCCTGGCGTGTGATGGGTCGAGATCTTTGAATGACCCCTAATCTCAGCTCCCCGTCACGATCACCGAGAGTGATGACATCGTTGCCGCCGTTTCAACGCGATACCTGTCTCGGAAATCATGATGGTCTGAACGTCCTGGGACGTCCACGCTTAGACAACGATCATGATACGCGAAGGTCGGGAAGCTTCAATCATGAATCACGAGATCAGCCAATACCCACACACAAGTGGTGTAAGCCTAGCTGAATTTGACGCATGGCGTCGGGAAAGCACACTGGCAGTTGAGTATGCAGGAGAACACAAGAAGAGCCCGGGTAAATATTATGGGCTCCGAGGGCCAAAAGGTGGGTATAAGTGAGGATGAAACGAGGCAAACCCTCGCTTTAAGAGGCTATCCGTTACGCTTCTACCATATGAGCTACATCTAGCACACGGCGTACATCACCGCTGAAAGTTACATTAAATGAGATTCAATCAAGTTCTTGACTGAGGCGGACCAACTTTAATATTGTACTGTAAGGTGGACCTTAGACGCACCCTCGAATCTGGCAACTTTCAAAGTTCGACCTCAAAGGACTTCGTCCCCGCGCCTGCCCTGAACACAGCCCTGATTGGGACGTCTCGAATCCGCCAAACCCGACGTCGCGCCCTCTCGTAAAACCATCATCTCCCTGATCACCGACTCCGACATGTCCTCAACTGAAGACATCAATTGGACAGCCTTCTTGAAGATATAGACTTGTACATATTAAGTATTTTCCGCTGTTGGGAGCTTCACAACACAATCCTAGGCAGTGCTTACCTTTTGTCTACTTGCATCTTTAGCCCTCTTTTTCAGATATTCCGGTGCTACGAGATGACACTTATCAGCGCACTACCACTCTTCCACTGGCTCTTCCCCTCTCTTTCTTATGGACTATCGAGTGATGAGGCCAAGCTGTTTGGAGTGCTGCCGACCGATGGCTGAAGCCTCACATCCCTCTCCTTTCATTTGGCTCTGAATTACCTACTTAGTCTCCCAGAAACATATAAAGGCCTTGCCCACTGGCCTAGAAGGGCATCCAATATACTTTTGTCGATTCAGATCACCTTGCTTTGTACTCGAAAAAATAAGAACCCCCTCTCGTTCTCGTTTTGTCTCGCCTTCGTTTTGCATCTATCATCTCTCACTTTGCTCGTTACAGCTCCAGATCCATCCTACGCAATCGACAACTCGACGCGCCCACCTCGCGTTACTTCTCGAGTCGACAACGTGCCGCAAGCATCTTGAACGTTGGAGGGTGCTGCCTCGAGGAACGTTCGTGTGTGCTTACCTCAGCGTCGGGTAGTACAATGTCCGCTACGCTTCCCACGCTGTCATCCCGCCCCGCTGTCTTCCCTAATCCCCATTCCAACGCTCACGCACATATCCCTCTAGCCTTATCGACTCACTAACTCCAGAACTCGCCCGTGCTGGAGTACCAATACTACGGGAATCAGAATTTGCCGTGATGCTGGTACTAGTAACTGGACCTGGACTCATAACCCTCGAGTTCATCACCCATCCCAATTCCCTCTAAGTGCTTATCTCTCTTCCAAAATCTATACGTCATGACGAACAAAGCACGAAAGAAGGACGGCAGCTATCCTGTTCTTCTCGCGCTTCCTGCGGTGGCAGACTACACGCCCTCGGCCGAACAAAGTTTCTGGTGGATTTCTCATCGGTTCCCAAATTTTTCCTCAAAGAGTTCTTGGCTGAACCATCGCTTGATTATCTCAAAAGAAAAGTCGTTCAGAGGGAATAGAGACACTGTTAGAGACCAAATCATGCCATGCCCGCGCATACGAACAGGAACGTGTGCTAATCGTTTCACTCAATTGTGAGCAGCCCGAACTCTCAATTCGGTATATCATGCGGTGCAGTTCTTTGAAACAGGACATATCAGAGCCTTCCGTATAAATTCTGTTGGGGTCACTGAATCCCGGGACCCATCTCAATGGCACTCATCATCACAGCTCTCCGTCGCATTGGACGCGAAATCACCGCGTCAATCTTTGAGTTCTGCTTCCTCGTCTTCGTCTTCTCCTGGGACATTTCCCTCACACTCATTAATGTGCTCACATTCAAGCGCAAGGTCGGTAGGGTGACGCCCAAGGGACACCCAGGAGAAGGTGGCATCTGGCCAGAATATATCCCTCCGAAACCCGGTGACATTCGCAGTTCATGTCCCGGGCTAAACTCGATGGCCAATCACGGTTCGTCTCCTTTCGCCCAGGTTTTTGGCAAAATTATGTCTCACATGCTCTAGGCATCATCGCACGAGACGGACGCAACATCTCCTTCCGCGAGGTGGCTGCGAAGGCCCGCACAACTTTCAACTTTTCTCCTTCAGCCGCCCTCATCATGTCGCGCGGCTTGTCTCACGCTTGGGCCGCTCTTACTTGAATGGGACCTTCAACCTCTCAGACGCCGATGTACATGACGGCATTGAGCATGATACCTCTTTCCCCGTATGTTGTTCATAAAACCCCTCCGTCTCCTGACCAACTCCGCCTCTCCCCTCACTTAAAATCCTCCTTATGGAACAACAATACAGGACCTGACTCGCACCTCCGACCTGACCAGAGTATGCCGGATGGTCAGTTGATAGCCTCGTTGCTCAAGTGCGCCACTGGCAGACCACCCCGGATCCACGCGACACCAATTGACCCGCCTCTGCCCCCGATCGAGTCACCTTATTTCGGCGTCGCACGGCAGGCCGCGAAAGCTTTGGCCGACTTTGATATGGATCGCACCTTGACCCCAAGGGATTTCGCCAGGCGTCTTGAATCGCGTCGTCGTGAATGCAGGAGAGATAATGGGCAATACTCGATAGACCTCAAACACAAGATAATTAACTCGGCAAAGTTCGTCTCCTAATTTCTTCTCTTTTTCCACCTCATCGTTATCATGACAGCGCTGCACAACTGTTGCACGTTTTTGGTGGGGTTGTGCCCGATCTATTCACCTTCTTGACCGAGGAACGTCTCCCCGAAGGCTAGGAATCGCGTGACCGCAATCAGATGGGTGTCACCAAAGTCGCGATTAATGTTACCGCTTTCCCCATTGAGCTCGGTCTTAAAGAGGAAGTAGATAAGCCATTGAACCTCGTGTAATGTACATGATGCAGCCTACTCAGTAGATGAACTGGCTGGATTGACTCGGAATGTCCATGTGTTGGGCTTTACTTTATTTTAAATTATTTTTCTCCTTGTTCACTCTGCCGACTAAAAACTTTCATAATGTGACCTTTTTTTCAAAAGGAGGTGGTAATGCGGACGTTACCTCCATATCGCGGTAAAGAGTAAATAATTCCAGAAAATTGTACCGCATCACGACCGCAGGCGTTTGATTTTATTCCGGGCGTCAGTGGTGAAGTCATCGGAGTGTCGATTGATGAGGTCAGTTTTTATGCCTGGACGAGTCCATTCCACACCGCAGTGACATTTTTTTTTCCTTGGCGTATATACTGCATATATCCGACCGACGAAGTCGCTTTCAGAGATTGGACAAGAGATCACGTGACGTTCACGGCTTATATCAACGTCAACGACACCATCTCACGGTCATTCACGGTCATTCACCGATTATTCATCCCTCTCAACTCCGATACAGTGCCGCGCTCACGTCGCTGCTGCTCCGTTGTCAAAGTCGTTATTTCTATCCCTCATATTGTTTACAAGCGCTCATCAGCCTGAGCCTCATCGCCACGTTGGCAACTTCCCTCTGACAAGTGGCGATGGAGATCTCTTAGAGGCCTTCACAATGTTGAAATCGCGCAATCTGGCCGATCTAAATTGGAAGCCTGTCAGTGCTACGGTGGAGACAGTGAGTGGGATCGTCGTCAATATGAAAGCGTGCTGCAGTCAAATTCTTGCATACAGATTGCTGAAACTTCTCACACTCACTTAGCTAGCTACACTCCTAGGACTACCTTTCTTCGTCATCTCGGCTTGAGTGCAAAGAAGCACCTGCGGAATCGCGGATACTATTATTGAGTAAAAAAAACTATGTTCTCAGTTCTCAGACTCGGACTTACAAGAGGTAGACTATTGTCGTCCTTATACAGGAAAAATGACGCGCACATCACTCGAACTCTCAATAAGCAGACGTTTTATTGGTGTTCGTCTCTATACATGACTCTAGACTCGTTTCAAGAAATTCAGGAACCCTTCCGAATCCGAGTCGCTCCACGTGTTCCAGCTCATTACGTGCCAATTCTAGTTCTTTCTCAACACAACCCAGAACAACTGTGGTTAAAACGACATTATTTGTGCTGTTCTCAGGCTCCCTGGGCTGTGCTAGTACACCATATGCTATAACGCAGCAGCTCGACATCGAAACGATCACGTGCTCCCGACATAATTAATTCAGGGTCAAATAGACAGAAGTAATGGGCAGCCGCAATTCCGGCCTGATCAATGAAAGGACAGGAAAGGGCAGTGCTACACTAACGGTGTTACAAAGTTGGAATATACCTATGTGCCCGCCGCCGAGCGCCTATTCATTTCCCGTCATTACCATAACGCAATGAGGAGAGATGTCTTTCTTCGTCATTCTAGATCTCCACATACATTTCATTTATACAGAGAAGCAAGGCATAGCATTCCGTTTGTTTGCTCTGCTGTTCATAAGACTTAGCATGAAGATGGCTACAAACGTCTGCATGCGGCATTACTAAGCGGAGATGACGGAATATCTCACAGGGCCCAGGTGGCACACATACCGCGCTGGTGTAGTAGGAGGGAAGGATATTTTTTGACACTCGTGGTGTCATCCGTGCGTCCTGTGATCATTCGTTACGACCGCCGGCTTGCGGTTGTTTACTGTGGCACCACCCAGCCATTTAATCATACCTCATGGGCCAGATTGTCTACTACGCGGTGTCTATAACTGGAACAATCAACAGGGAGTGTGTCCCGGAGCTTACTCTCGGCAAGCCTAGGCGTTTACATAGTGGAGCTTGAATTCCAATGGCGTGACTCCTCACGTCGTTCTGAAAAAAGGTGCCAGTGTGATGGAACCGAGGCCGATAATAGCGGAGGTTCCATACAGTGCGTAGGAGTGGAGCTTTGATAAGCCATCCTGTACAATAGGTCCGACCGATGCACACAACATGCACAGACAAGAAAGGAAATTCAGGGTCCCGTGGTCCGTCTCTGTACTAACTTTGTAGTGAGGAACCAAGAATGGCTGGAAGTATAGAAGCGATTCAATGCTCTGAAAGTGCCAGTGGACACTGCACAGAGGGTGTCCGAGGAGTACATTTTCGATGAATGAAAAAGAGAGAGGTCAGTGTCCCGATGTGCAGTACGAGGTTCTACTAGAATCCGGTGGAGTTTTCATAAAGACGCGTTTTTTCCTCATGTACAGAGCACAGCGTGCAGACATGAGGAGAGAATGATATAGACGTGCGGAAGTGGATGCCAGTGTGGGCCGGCGGCTAAAGTTAAGTAATAAGGCACTGTTCATGTTTGGACCTTAATCACTGTCCAGACTCCAGAACCACGATAAAGAAGGCTAGTCTTGTGTAGAAATGCCCGAAAAACTTCGAAAGCAGTGCCTAGATGGATTTCGAGGAACGTGGAGCACTTGAGTAAATCAAACGTGCGATGCAGCACGTGGGAAGCATGCGGCAGCCGCGAAAACGGGCCGGGTTAGGTTGTTGCTTTTGAAACGAGGTCAAGGCATGATGCAATCAATCATAAGTGAATAGGGCTATCATTATTGGTAACAGGGTAACATAAATACTGGAGATTTAAGTCCGATAGCCGGGGACATCTGTTCAAATTTGTTTGTTAAGTGGCTGTTCATCTTGATACCTGCTAGGATCCGACTCGGAGCAGAGCCTGGGTCACTTCCGCAACGCACAGAAGCCCTGAGTACGCGTTTGTTAATTATAATATCATCAACTCGAAGCACTTAATTTCCAGTCGCTTCTCTGAGACATGCTTGATAGTGGTGCTTGCACTCCCTTTCCGCTGAGACCTGCTGAATTCGGGCCCGAGCCGCAAGATAGGCCCGGGGCAAGCAAGATCCGGCGATGGGCCGGCGTAAACCTGAACAAGAGATTCCACGATCACTGGCCCCGATCACTTGCTGTACTAGTAGAGGGTGGACGCCTTTCGATACAGATCTTTCTATCTTACTTATTTCTACTAACTTTCCTGTGCGAATTGTGCTGGCCCCATGCTTTTCAAGCACGACAAACGCTCTTAATTTTGAAAGTTTCCACTAACTAATCAAGCCTGGAATTGATGAAGTACAGTAGTCGGACTCGAATCTAAACTACTAGTAGGGTGTGACGAGGGCCATCTAAACCCCGTTAATTACGTTGGCTTGAGGCATTTTTGTTTGGAGAAAGTTCCTGTGATCGCACTGGCGTTGGTTAGTGAAGAGAAGGCGTCTCAGCTTGTGCCATTTGTTGGTCACAATGGGGTTAGTCTGGCACTAAAACATCGCGTTCCGATCACCCTTATCTGACCCTACAAGAGGGCAATAGAAATGTGAGCTTCTGTGCGAAGAATCTTAACTTATTAGGGGCGGTGAAAAGGGTCAAACCGTCAAGCGCGCTGGCACTGGCACTTGTGAGTTTTGGCACGGGCGCTTATTTGGGTGCCCAAGGAACTCGATCTAGCGAACACGTTTTTCATTTTAATCGATTCCCATGATTTTGTGCCGTATTTACGATACCCTTTCCCCTGAAATGCACCCATAAACGATCTTCGAAACCCCATCTGGATCAGAAAAAGCCACAGTACCCATCCTAGGGCCAAACTTGTGGTTTCCTGTTATCCTGAACTATCCGCATTTCATGACATGCAGTGGGCCGCATGGCCGGCACCGTCTGCACCCAGAACTGTATGATTACGACACGACGACGTTCTGTGATGCGTTGGCACATAGCACCCTCAGCTCTCCTTGACCCATTCAACTCACGTTTTCATCCAGTGTGTGTCACAGCCATGATTCATGTGTAATCTAATAACCTGTTTAAGGAACTCGAAATGTTGAAGCACCGCATCTGTCATACTTACTCGCGTGCACCATGAGGCATCTTCTGTATTCCTATAACATGGGAGCTAACATGTCGGGGACTCACACAAAGTCACTTATCGCACCCTAGCTCTGTCTCTCCCGACGCCATGATATCCCAACCTCCGGGGTCGACCTTTGACTTTCCCTACGAGTTCTACGATGCAGGATTCCAGCCTTATCGCCAAGTATGATTCCCATATTTCCCGCATCCTCCGCTCCGTCCTTTGCTGACTCGGATGTTCCCCCTAGATAACGGAAAACATCCCGCCGGAAGTTGAGGTACTGTCTCCCCTGCAGGTGAGCACAAAGATATTTGAGGCCCGAGGGCTTACTACCCAGCCCGTGCTCACCCCGTGTCCAAGAATGAGGAGGCTCTGTATATTTCGCCACACCATTATCCGGAGATGCCCACCGACATACCCTTTACGAAGTTGGATCCATACACCGCGCGACCCCAATTTCCGGCCCAGGGGGGTTCCGCATCGCTGGAGAGCCGGGCTGGGACGTCCTTCTTCGCCCCGCCGTCTGTACCGGCGCAGAACTTAAGCTATCCAACGTACTCCCTCAACGACTTTCAGGAGAGCTATCGCCGTAGATCACACTCTCAACCAGTTCCGGAGATAGGCTTTTTGGCGGAGACGGTGGACGAAAGGCTAGATACTACCTACGGTCACCACCTCCATTCTAGCCATTCGGGGGCAGGCCCAGCGCACAACACACACGACGTGGAACACTCTGCGCATCGAATGCGGAGACAGTCGACATGCGAGAGCAGATTTACCTGTGAATTCTGCGGGAAGGAATTTTCTGGAAAGTGGGAGATGGGTCGACACGTCAAATCCATACACAATCCACCGACGTTTGGCTGTCGAAGGTGCCAATACAAACAATCCCGCAAAGACCTTTTTCGAGAGCACTGCAAGAAGCGCCATCCTGGCGAACCGATAGAAGGGTTGATGCACTCGTTGAGTACAGAGGATTCATAATCTGGGAGCTGGTTTTATGTATGGGCGATGCAAGTTCAGCCGGCGACCGCACAGACACTGTCCTTGGAGCCATCCGCCTTTGTTTCTGGACATCCGGTGCACAACCAAGTCGTCACGTCTGGTACTCTAGAACGCCTCAAAGCTACGAGCATACACAACCCCTCGGGCTCAATGTTGTGCTACACTGCCTCGTCCCGTATTTACCTCCCCCAAAGCTCCGATTTTTCTATGGCCAAATTTTCAGCACTATCTCTTCTGTCTCCTTTTTTCTCGGTCCAATTACTGCACCATATGTTGAATCCCATCTCAGCTCGCGCTTCATGATATACCCGTCCTCTCGTTCGCGGAGAGTGAGTAACCCGCAATGAATGCTGACAGTACACGTGTCATCTTTCCCCCTACCATCTACACCTCTCCTTGTTTCTGATCTCACTTTGTACGATCTCACTCCCGGCTCTCATTACTTACATTTTTCACCCGCAGTGCTTGTGCCCGTGTATATCGCCGTATTACATCTGCGCCCGTACTGTGCGTTCGTCTGTCTCATTCCGACTATGCATGGCTATATCTTCAGATGAATTTAAGATTACAGTTTGCAAATAGAGGCAGCGAAGACGGTAGCTATTTTCTCCGAAATTCCCCGGTGTTTACGCTTCGAAGAGTTTGCCCTGAGGAACGCCCCCCCAGGCTGCGCCCTCCGGTTTCGTAGTTGTCGTACTTCTCACCATACTCAACTTATCTTAACCCTTCCGCGCCGCATTCTCGTTCTCATTCTCCCGCGAACGTACCCGTGCGGCGCGTACAGCGATGACGACGCGAAAAATGACTGCGCCAACGATACTGCCGTTATCCGAGAAAATTTTTGATGATTTGAAAACAAGGCTCGGCCTACATTTCGTCGTAGTGTCGACAAGAAACAATTGTTAGCTTCGCGAGACCCATACGAGAGGAGGTCCGCAAGAATTGGCCTAGGTAAAGGCGGTCAAGATAAGGTTAGGCGCCAGCGCCACCAGAAGCACTTTTCTGATTGAACAAGCCATGTGAAAGGGTGGAAATCTATATGAATCCCTGTTTCACGTGAAAATCACCCGCGGCGAAGTAGATTAAGGCATTCGGCTAGGCCAATGAAGAAATCTGATGGTAGTGCAAAGAATCCTGAGGCGGATTGGAGCACGCAAGGAGAAGAGGATTCAGCTCCAAAACACGAGGCTCGAAAAGCAGCCTCGAGGCAGAAAACCCTGAGACGTCTGGTTTGTTGTGCGTGACCAGAACGCGTGGTTTCAGCGCGACGTGATGTTTGGGTATATTTGGTCAACTATATAAGTTTGGGGTTCGCCATTTACCGACGAAATTCCTTTTCCCGTCCCCGTGTTCACCTCACCCGCCGTCGTCGTCATTTATACGATCTCGAGACTCTGCGTATCCGCTGGTCGACGTCAACCACCACACACTCTCTGTCTTTACACACGACCACGACGACCCTTGTCTCTTCCCTTGATCATGTATGACATTCACACGCTTATTTCTGCCCCGGACGCTTTCAGCTCCAAACCTATCGCTACAACCTTACGGGCATTTGGTGACAAAACAAACACGGTCCCTCTGAGGCAGTCCACGAGTAGGCCTCTTAAGTCCGATCGTGGACCTCCTTCGCGCTTTCCATCCCGAAAAGCCTCAGCAACCGTTGCCCTGACAAGTACCACGGCGCTACGCACATCGAAGCCACTCTCGTCGATGCCTCTAGATTCTTCGCAAGAGGGGGAAAATGCCATTCTGTTTCCTACATTGTCCGCTGGAGAAACAACAGTCGCGCCTCCGGGACTCAAACGGCCCCTTCCCATCGAGCCGCGCCGTCGTCGCACCGGTGCCCTTGTTCCCCCTTCAGCACGAGCGTCTGTTACGGCTGTCACCCGTCCCATTGCCAAGCGGCCAAGGAAGAACAAACATGTCCTTGCAGATCTCCAGTTTTCGGCCACCGTGCACCGCAGTATCGTCGCCTTACATGTGGAGACTGAGTGCAGACAAAGTGTGACTTTGGATAGTGGTCTAGACTCTATGGACATCGATGACGGATCAGGTATCAGGGATGCCATGGTGGAAAGAGTGAGAGAAGAGCTGCGTGGCTTGGACCAACAGCTCGTGGTACGCCTCGCTCAACGTCTACACCTGAGTGGCTGCGCTTCCACCCTTATGGATGCAACCCCCGCAATGATAGAGAACAGGCATTTACCACTATCATGTGTGCCCCAAGAGGGCACACGTGCACCACCGCCATCGCCGGAGATGGAAACAGGTAGGGACGCGATGGACGTAACCCTAGACCCACTGCCGGCCAGTCCCACGTCGCCTTGCGTACATCGCCTGACACCTCTACCTACTGTGCCACCATCTCAGTTCCAACTCCTAGACAATCCTGTGCCTCTTTGTTCCCCGCCTGGTCTAGTCTCGCCACGCGTACCGTCGCAGGTCTCCGCAGAGAAGCGTGTATACACGATGTCGCAACTGGTTGCGACTCACATCCTTCGCCTTCACGAACGTGGCAACGCCAGGACGCCGAACTTTCATCCCCGCACGCTTCGCATACGCAGCCCACTGAGCAATTCTATAGCACGGTGACTGGCCTCGGCGCATATATACCCGGACTTTATGTCGTTCAGGATCCTCTCATGACTTTACCGTGTTTCTTCACATATTTCCATTCACAGCATTACCTGCATCATATCTCTGCATTACACACCTACGCTGTATCATTATCTCTATCCCACCGTCGTCCCTTGATTCTTTTAATTACCTTCCTTTCCCTGATCCCATGCTTCGAATGTCCTGGTGTTACCTTCTGTCTGCTGCCATTGTCATTGTCCGGCAAAGCGATGGAACATACATCTGTAATCGTACTACACGAACTTGCGCGCCGAGGTCCGCGCTTATGAAAGTCCGTAACGAATAAAGACAAATTCAAAAGGTAGCTTGATGCCTTTCTTTGCCCAGCAGCCCCGCCGGCTAGGGCGGCGGATGGTAATCATGTGCCTCATGCCAACTTCGAACTTCTTCCTATCCCCGGGCCGGGGTGAGGATAGTGGTGACAATTGCCAAGCCGTGTTTCAGTGTCGTGGTGTAATTTATTACTCTTTTGTAAGAATATTAATCCTCCATACCTCCCCTCAGATACTGTAATCTCTGGAATGGGGTCGGTTATTGTTTTGATAACTTGCTAATCAACAGAGCGATCGTGTGAAGTGCATCGAAAAGTTTTCTCTGACATCCCTATTCTTCGTTTGGCACCCCGTACATTTGTTTCCGGTTGTTAACCCTGGGTGGACGAGTGCATGGCATGGGATCTCTGTGTTGATGGATGTCATGCACACTCAGGGGGGCTGAGCAGGTGAACTCAACTGAGAGAAAAAGATACAACGTCGCGAGAATGCCAAGGTGACAGTTACTACGACAGATACGAGAAGCGACGAGCTCTGTGAAAATTTCACAAAATAGAGATTTAGTGTAAAAGAAAAAGAGGGGCGGGAAATCCGATTTTCCTTTGTGTTATTCATATGCAAAGAAGGGGAAGGGAGGTTTTATTTAAATACATCTGCGAACGTAGCTAGACGTGGCCCCACAGCGACTCGGAAGCAGGCGCCGGGCGTAAATATCCAATGAGTCGGAGCTATGAGGGCACGAATACTGCGGGTAGAGATGTAAGTAATGGAAGTTAGGAGTGAGTACTACTATATTATGGACTGCGCTACCCATAAAGAGGGGACAATAGGAGAAGTGAATTGGCAGTGTCACATAGCATCTAGCCCGAGGCGCACAGATGACTACGGCGGATGTGGCATCACAAGCGCAGAGGGCACGAGCTGGTGGCACACTGGACAACGCACGGTTACTAGTAGTGCAAGTAGTAGTTTACCAAATCAAAAACACCCCAGTGGTGCTGACTCTCAAGTTAAACGCATGTGGCTTCCGAGTCTGTGGCCATCTCAGGTTGCTAATGCTCGATAAAGCGATCAAGTTGGAGAATGGGCTCCCAGCTTCCCTGGGCGACTTGGACCAATCCTATCAGGTTGACATCTTCTTTCTTGATGCCGGTGCCGTCACCGATCCTCCACGCTGGGTCGCGGCCATTGATCTGTGCTGCTTCCTGCCTCACGGTTAAATATTACGTCGACATGAGAAGCAAGTAGGTTTAGAGAGCTCACGTCTAGGAACTGGCACACCGCGCGTGCGACCCACTTTGCCAATTTCTCGAGGGTAATCGTGTGGCGGTCTGGTGTCTGGTCCCTGGTCATGATTTGTCTGTCGAGGTCGTTGTAACCAGGCCACTGGAAAAGTAAATTAATACACTCAATATTCCGAGTCGTCAAGTTGGTAAAACGCCCACCTTGATGCGAACGCACATCGTGGCGCAGGCCCCGACTGGGGCGGCAACGCGCGCACCCAACAGCATCTCGCAGTTACCCGCTGCAGCGCGGATGAGATTCAAGCCCAAGTCTACCTTATTGTTGTGAACGAAGAAGATAGGCATTTTAAGTGACGCATTGGCGTAGCGACGGGCGTCGGGAGGATTGTCGAACAAGTTTGGGCGCCAAACGTATTGTGGAACGACCGTGCCAGAAGAGCAAATCTGGTAGTCGACTAGCCAAGCAGGCCATCCGTTGATATGGATGAAAGGAGGAACATTCCGAGTCTGTATAGTGGGAGTGGTGACGAAGAATGCGCCTGGCCATTGCGGAGTGTTAGTGGGCTCGAGCGATTGATAGTCGAACCCGCTCAAAAGGCGGGTGATGTACTGGTCCGCGCCCGCTGGACCAAACATTTGAGAGATGTAGCCGTCAATGCGTAGATCCATCTCCATCTGCAAGCTCCAGACGTTAGGACGCAGAAAATACTAAGGGGAGAGAACTCGAACTGTTACTGTTTAGATATGGTTCTTAACTATACAAGTTGATGGAGGGTGAGGCTGCGAAAGTGTGGAAAGGGTGTGCGGTTCATGACGATGCGACAATGAAAAGTGTACTCCAGCGTTCCCATTTCTGGGTAAAGCTCAGCGTCCAGTTAACCCTGGGCCCTTACTGAGCCCATGAGTTTCTACAGTACTAAACACCCTTCAACCACACCTACCACCTCTCAAAAATGGTTGGTCGCTGCTCTGCCATAATCTATCCTCTCATTAGAAGGCGCGGCAGAGGTGAGCCTTCCAAATCCTCCAAGCTGTGTTCGCTCAGGCTGGTTTGTTCACAAGCTTGCGAATTAATAGGGCTCAACGGCAATAGGCGACACTCACGTATTCACATCCTAAACGAGGACGTACTTCTCAACATTTTTCATCTTTATCAACTGGCAGAATGTGACGATGGAATTGGGATGGCCGTGAGCCAAAGTTGGTGGTACAAACTGGCACGTGTTTGTCGACGGTGGCGAAATGTCATTCTTGGATCGCCATCCCGGCTCGACCTTCATCTCGTGTGCACCAATGGTGTGCCTGTGGCGGACATGCTTGCACATTCACCACATTTACCACTCACCATCTGTTATCACACTTTGGATCTGCAGCATCCAGCAGAAGATGAATCGGGTTTATTGCTCGCACTTTCGCACCGTGACCGCGTGCGTCACATCGACTTTTGGATGCCCAATAATGTGGACAAGTTGGTCGCAACTATGGATGATCAATTCCCAATTCTGGAACGCATGTATATCCGTTCTCGCTTCGACGTGGTCTTTCCTGCAACGTTTCAAGCGCCCAATCTACGCCATCTCAGACTATGGACAAATTCCGTTCCAATTGAATCACCCTTCATACATTTCACTATTGCCGGACCCGTTCTCGATACCCCGAAAAGTTATATACTTACCCGGCTTTCGCTTATTGCCCAGCTAGAGAAGCTGTCGATTAGATTTCAATCCCCTGTTCGCAACCGTAGTGTTGAATGGCAGTCGCGCCAGACTCCGGACTCGGACACGGTCGCACTTCCCAACCTACAATGGTTTGAGTTCCAAGGTCTGAGCGCCAATTTGGAAGGTCTTGTTGCTCGTATCAGCGCCCCTTCGCTCAACACCCTTCAAGTCTATCTTTTTGATCACTCCTCCTTTACTGTTCCACACCTCTTGCAGTTCATGCAAACATCCACGAACGTCACATTTAGCGCTGTCCATGTAATTTTCGGTGCACTTTCCGTTTCCTTACATGCGGTCCCTTGCAAGTGGGACGCTCCTTTCAAGTTGCTGTTGAAGATCTGGTCCGGACATCTCGATTGGCAAGTTCCTTCTGCGGCGCAATTTGCAGTTTTTGGTTCACTTTCACCCATACTTTCTGTTGTCGAGCAAGTCACATTCAGCTACCATCACAAACAATTCAAGTCGTCACAATGGTCCAATGTCAACCAAATACAATGGCGTGAAATTCTTAGGCCGTTCACCAACGCGAAGGTCATTCATGTGCAAGATAATCTCGTTGGCAAATTCTTCGGTTCCATACCATCTGACGATGGAGAGCCACCACTGGGGCTCCTTCCGAACCTTGAGGAAGTTGGATATTCTGGAGGAAGCGATGTTGAGGACGCATTTACCACATTTCTCAATGAACGACAAGTATCGGGACATCCCGTCAGCCTGCGGTTGGTGGATCTTTCCATGTTCGATTCGGTGCTGGAGTAACCAGTGGATCGAAGTACGTCTCGACATATCTTAGTTGCATTTACACTCACCTCACCTGTTAGTAAGTGATGAGATCGCAACATTAAGGAGCTCGAATGGCCTATCCTCATTGTACTGTATACTCGGATTGCATCTTGATGGCTATCACATACCCTTACTCCAAGCCTACCTCAGATTCTCTAACTATAATCTCTCTCTCCCGCATTTCTTGGTGACTCCCTTCATAGGTTCGTACGATGTAATGTAGCCCTCCGTTGGCAAAACAACGTGTTCACAGTGACCTGACTTCCTGCTTCGTCTCCACTACATCAGATTAACTAGTTATCACCAAAGTATTCTTCTTCCTTTACCACGATGATGTGCGGCGAGGAAATCTGGCACGTGACTTTATACGGCATTTCCCGGGCCAAAAAAAAAAAAGGCCTCTGGCGAGGGAAGGATTTACCCTCAGTCAATGACCACCAACAGCGCCCCATCCCTTCATCCTCTAACATCAAACAAAAAAAGTTAAAGAAGCCACCAGAACAGTAGAAAAGAAACCGCGGAGTCGCTGAACGCTGAGGCTGCCAGTGCTGTTGGCGGGGCAATTGGCAGCAGATTAGGAGATTAGGGTCATTGAGGCTGCATCACATAGCACCTAGCCCGAGGCGCACAGATGCTCAAGGTGATAGTGCCCGATAAAACGATTGAGTTAGAGAATGGGCTGTCAGCCTCCCTCTGCGACTTGGACCAATCTATCAGGTTGAC